>REGM01000004.1:2875706-2889061 GCA_004194415.1 Aurelia aurita
CAACCATGGTTTTAACATTAGATTGATATAAAGAATACTTTAAAGCCAACAAAGGACTGAAGGTATGTTGGTATGTTGGTAGGACTGAAGGTATGGCTTTAGTTTAGGCCTACACATTTCTATCTTCGTATTGCCCTTGCTTAAATGTGGCATTTGCTTTGTTTTAAAGTTATGAGCAATCGTGCTTTCAGTCTATTTCAGAGTATGTATGCATGCAAAAAAATTAGAAAAATCAATTAAATTTTCACCTTTTATATGCTTTTGTAGAACTGAAATTACGACACTAGGCATTTGTAGGTTATCGTGAAGGTGAAGGTGAAGTTGCGGTTTTTAGCGCCAAGCGCTGGGATCGCAGAAGTAGCTAAGCGCTAATCGAGTCGGCGACCCCTTGTCATGACGCAAGAGGTGCTGGTGGGATTTGAACCCCGTCCGCCTGACTATTCTGGCTGCAAAGTCAGTGGATTACAACACGGCGCCACAACACCTTCAATCGTGAAATGCAGCAAACAATATTTTGGATAAAGTTTAATAATTATCTTTTTTCTATTTCACAGAACATTTGCTCACCAATGCAAGAATATAGAAGAACTTATATTGCGTGATTGTAATCGCTTAACTAATCGGTAAGACTTTGATTTTGTTTGCTAATCTTTACTAGCCAATTTTTAATCTTTATTGGGAAATCAAGTCCGAGATTAAAGCATGAAAAATAAGCTTGCTAATTGTATAAATGTGATTAGCCATTAATCTGAATTTTCTTCTTCCGATAGTTGTGACAATCAGCAGATGGATATTCAAAATTTTGCTTTGTAGCAAGAGCTTAAAATGAGCAGGATGTTACGTTTTATGAGCGACCCTATGTTCAAGCATGCTATGAATTTATCACCAAATATCGTCCAGTACACCTTTTGTATTAAACTGAACTTATAAACTATACTCATTACATAAGTCTCAGTATCGCTCATTGAATTGGATGCTTAAAAATTAAAAATCAGATTGAAAATATTGAACGAATACAAGGGATCACGTCGTAATTCTACTTATAAACTATCTAATTTACGAATTTTTTCTTTACCTTGCAGAACATGTGATAGTCTTAGTAAATATTCAAGTAGGCTGCAGCACTTAGATATTGAATCATGCACAGATATCGATGATAATGGACTTCTAAAACTAGGGTGAGTTGCCCAGATGTTGTTTTCTTTCGTTAGACAGAATTTCCAGCAGTATTAGAAATATGACTAAATTATTTGTTTGTTGCAAGGCTTTTTGAATTCAGTAGAAAGCCTCATAGAGGAGCCCAACATTTGCTGTGAGCTTTCCTCTGGTTCTTAAATTTTTGGTCAAAATTTTGGGCAGGTAGTGTATAAGAAGACTTTGATTGAGGTTGATTCATTCCAATTCATCGAATGCGCTGTCAAATTTGAAACGTGTTGACTCTTTGCTTCTACCAGTGTAAGAACGACGCGTAACATTCTAAAGAAGTTAGAGACATTTTTATCACACTGAGAATTAATCTTTATCATTTACTCTGAAAGCCAAATTTGGTCGATATAATTTTTGGAACAGAAACGATAAAAATTGATACCCGTACCAAAAACAGTTCTCAGAATAGCATTTACACTATTGATTTTATATGAGTAGAGCCGTTTTTGTTGGTACCTGAACTATTTTTATTCGTCCTGTGATTACGATGCTAATGGACCAAGCATGAATGAATTTTGGCAAGAGTACCTGTTTTTAGCCTTGCCATGCCCAAACATTTCGTACTGTAAACAAGGTCTAAATGGAGTTTAATTTTCAACGTTGTGAATTTTAATCCGTTAAATTCTATAGGATTTGCATTTTATGGTTATTTTAAATTGAGCCGTTTACCCAACCGATTTCATTTTCAAGTGTTTGTTTTCTGAGAATGTAAACGTTTGTCCAATAGCCTGCAAAATCAAATCTTTGAGATGAAAATATTTGAAGTAAGGCTCGAACTTGAAGCTTTTTATTGATATAAATTATAATCCAAAGAAAATCACTTAAAAGGTTTATTGGAGGCAGCAGATTATTGATGTTATTAAGTTTCAAACGTTTTGCATTCAAGATCCAAATGAAAATGTTGGCTGGATTACGAGAAATTCATTCATTGCTTCAAAACGCTGAAAAGTACTGTTATTCAGCTGAGCTCAATAGAAATTATTTTTGCTCCGGGAAAACCGCAAAATTGCAATTTCAGATTACGAAATTGCTAGTGGCGAAACAGCCTGAAAAAGTACGGAAAAGGAATAGAAATAGCCGTAAACAGGGCTTTTAAGTGGAGCCTGTTGAACTTAGATATAAACCGAAATTTTTGTACCTCGAGCTTTGAAGGTAAAAATTTCTATTTCCAACCCTACTCTTGTTTCCAAGTAAGTTTTTGTTGTGGATTATTCCACTGATGAAGGGTTATACCTGATACGTTTTTGTTTCATTAAAATTCAAGGCTTTTATAGTTCATTTAGAGACAACTTGATATTTGATTATTTCCAGTTCACATTTGCTCCATCTTCTTTTCAATTTTCTTCTACTAGAGGTTTTCTTGTCGATTTCTCATTTATTTCTTTTCAGCCCCTGTATCAACTTCCTTTATGATTCTCTTANATATAAATTATAATCCAAAGAAAATCACTTAAAAGGTTTATTGGAGGCAGCAGATTATTGATGTTATTAAGTTTCAAACGTTTTGCATTCAAGATCCAAATGAAAATGTTGGCTGGATTACAAGAAATTCATTCATTGCTTCAAAACGCTGAAAAGTACTGTTATTCAGCTGAGCTCAATAGAAATTATTTTTGCTCCGGGAAAATCGCAAAATTGCAATTTCAGATTAGGAAATTGCTAGTGGCGAAACAGCCTGAAAAAGTACGGAAAAGGAATAGAAATAGCCGTAAACAGGGCTTCGAAGTGGAGCCTGTTGAACTTAGATATAAACCGAAATTTTTGTACCTCGAGCTTTGAAGGTAAAAATTTCTATTTCCAACCCTACTCTTGTTTCCAAGTAAGTTTTTGTTGTGGATTATTCCACTGATGAAGGGTTATACCTGATACGTTTTTGTTTCATTAAAATTCAAGGCTTTTATAGGTAGTTTATTTAGAGACAACTTGATATTTGATTATTTCCAGTTCACATTTGCTCCATCTTCTTTTCAATTTTCTTCTACTAGAGGTTTTCTTGTCGATTTCTCATTTATTTCTTGTCAGCCCCTGTATTAACTTCCTTTATGATTCTCTTAATTTCTTCTGTTGAATTTGTTGAAAACAATTGATACAGACGGCATGACGTCACAGCCTCGTTGAAAACACGACGCCATCCTGTTTCGGGGTAAATCTTCAGACAATTTCTATTGGTTTCTATAGGAAATTTTCAAAAAGTTGTATAAAATTGTTCCTCTATTCTACCTTGCGATAATGAGTAGGGAAAGGATAGGTAGCAATTGTCAGTCAGACCAAAACCAATGAAATAAACACATGAACATGTTGTTTTTAAAAGCAAAATAAAAATTAAGGCCAAGAAAGCTGTGAGAAACTTGCCTTTGCGACGATAATGCCGTAATCAGAACCACAAACTCCGTTCGCTGCAAGCTGCTCGTCGTTTCTTCAAAGTCAACCTTCCTTTCAGACATTCGCCTATCTATCTGCTAAAATTTTTGAATAATTTGAGCAGCTTCCAAGCTTTTTGAATTAATTTACTGCGATGAATAAACGGGACACTCTCAAAATCCCAGTGCGACGCTATACTTTGTAATGGCTTCATTTACCCAAAGTCTGATTTTCGAGCGCGAATTGATCAAGTCACGTGACATGTCGTCTGTATGAATAAGAGATTTATGATATGTAATTTTCTTCTTTCAGAGAAGGTTGTCAGAAGCTTCGTTATCTGAATATCTCATGGTGTAGAAAAGTTTCATCAGAGGGCTTAAAAGCAATTGGCAATGGATGTCCACTTCTTTCTATTCTACTTTTGAGAGGATGCTTAAATGTGAGTAAATTTCAACCAATCAAGTCGATTTGATTTGTTAGATTGACCAATTAGAAAGCAGCATTTGATCACCTGGTTTAGTTTAAGCTGGTTTAACTTGCAAGTGTGAATGGGGTATAAATTATCTTCTTCGTTTGGTTCAATGCACTTCCCGGACACTTCTAGACAGTCGAGTTCATATACCGGTTGAGTGAGAAGAAACATGCGGCGTTTATCGAGCCATTTTGCTAAAATCGGTTATTTCTTTTCATCGTTATTTGCGATTTTGCAGCAAAATGATTTTGTTGAAAAAAGTTTCCTTTAGTGAACTTTCTGTTTCAGAACAATGAAAGTTATATAAATAGTCCTCTAGAGATTAAAGAAAAATAACAATAATTGTTCTTTTTGTGCCCAAACGCAATACATGCATTGTTTCAATTTTTGATAGAGAAACAGTGTGTTTGTCATGGCTTAGAATTTCAAGCATGCATAAAATATGAGTCCAATTGAAGGCCTATTTCAGCAAACTTGCGAAACACGTTTTTACTAACATCTCTCGCAATTATGGAACGGAATAACCGATTTCAACAAATAGATTTTCATATCTAAGTATGCCTTTTCGCTATGGAACAGATTTTGAAGAGATGAATTTGATCAGTAAGTTGCAGCCATTTATAAATTAGCAAACACCCCACGTTTTTTTACTAACCCGGTACTATTAAGAATTTCTATAATTTCTATGAATTTTCCATACTTGTGATTTTGTCGTAGTTCATTAAAATGGCACTTGAAATTCACAGGAGAAATACAGAGGTCCTTGCTTCGTTTCTGTTTAACTGTCCAGAAAAAATGAAAAAGCGAGGATAGATCTTTTGAATCAAAAATTCTACAGCTATTTGGCCGTGTTTTTTCTCACAAAAAGTAGGCCAATTATTTCATAAAGAGTGCACAAATTTCCTTAAAGTGACCAGCTTCACACTTATATATCATATATCGTGTCAAAACTAAATTTAGTATAGGACTATTTTTAGCGACAGGCTTATTCAGTTCGCCGCTTACCCTAAGGACTTGTTTTTCTCCAAATCGGTTTCTTTTTGGAACCAATTTTAATGCTTAAGGTTTTTTCTCACATCTTAGAGATATCTTATTCCATGGTATGACCTCAGTTGAACTCTGATTTGAATATTTTAAAATCCTGGTTTGGTGACCAATCATCACTCACGTTAACTATTGCGTTAGCCTACTCCAAAACTGGCTGTAACAAATCGCAGGCACTTTGGCCCTCAGCCCCTACTCTTTTATTTAGACATTATTTCTTGGTATTTATTCAGTCAAACTTCAAAAAATCATATCGCCGGATTCAAAACTCCGATTTAAGAAATGTTTGTTGTTTTGAATAGTTTCACATTTCCTCTTTATGATAAGTCGATCAGATATCTTATTCTTCCATTTTCATATTTTGGTATTAATTCTACGATTTCTATAGGGCCGGATCACAGTGCGGCTGCGCAGAGGGTTAAAACATTCTTTAAACATTTGTCATGTTTAAAAATAAATATTTAAAAGTATCATTTTACTTATCGACCTTAGGAAATTATTGGGCTCTGCGATTGGCTAATTTCAAATTGGAGCAATGTTCTTAAAAATGTAAATATTCCAAAAAAAATATAGGGCCGACGGCCATTGTGCTGAGGCTAGGGGGCCCGTAACTTCTAACAGCGTCTAAAACTCCTTTAAATCAAGTGAATTGACGAGGATAGAATTCTTTGTGATCTCAAGAAAATATGGTGTGATTAATTTTGGTTGGCTGAAATCCTCAGCAAGATTAGTTCCCAATTCAGTAATCACAGAGTATCCTGCATTAGCACCCTAAGGCTTTTCAACGTGAATCTAGGATTACCAGCCTATTATGTTCTTTGCTATGGATCTCACATAATTTGACCCGGATGTAAAAGTTAATGATCCTGGATTTGGCTTGGATTAGGCCTAAAGTAAAGGTTTATTCGGGGTTTGAGACTTGCCTGTTTTGTATTCAGAGCTGAAGCTAAGGCCGTTTGAATGAGACAGAATATATAGAGATTGTGATCTTTTATCGTTCAGGACTACTTTTTGTTGGCAGAGGATTGTTTCTGCAACTGAACGGCTTCTAAGCCTCCAAGTGATCCAAAGACAGTGATCATAATTGTTTAAAATTTATGGACTTGCCCAAGTCTCTCCCGTTTATATCTAAAAAGCTGCCACCTAACAAAATTTTACCCTGCGTGGAAGGGAAGAAGAGAGGTCCATTATTTTGATATTTAGGTCTTTAGGTTTAGGTTTTTTAGGTTTCAGGTACGGAAGAGACTTCGGAAAGTCCAATGACACTGTCATCGTCGTTATAAATTTATGGTTTTTGCTTTTCATCAATTCAAAAAATGTTCCTAAGTTTAAAATCCGCACATGATATTAGACTGACGACGTGATTCCTTGTATTCGTTCAATGCTTTCAATCTGATGTTTTTATTGTCTCTCATACAAGGACTCACGACCAAACTGATTCTAAACAGAGACTAAAATCTGAAGAAAAATCGAATGTCTTCGATCTTTCGAAGGTCGAAAGAAAAGTCGAACGTCACTTCGAACGTAGCATCGAACGTCGCTTAGCTTCGAAAAGTGGAACGTTGATCTAATCAGCCAATCAAACGCTAAGAATAGGCACGTGGTCTAACCTTATTAAGAAAGTCGAGATTTGATTGGATGCGCCCTAAATGCGGCGCATTAGGCCATTTTAGTCTCTGTTTTGAAGCTGTATTGTCACGAGTCTCAGTTTGAAGCCATAATATCATCCAATTCAATGCGGAAAACGGAGACTCATGTAATCAGTCTAACATGATATTATGATGCTCCCACGTTTAGTAAGTCGTAAAAAGGGCATTATCTGTATCAAAGAATAGTTTTCATTTTTGTAGATTCGAGATGAAGGCATCCAAGTCATAGCAAGATCTTGTTCAGGCCTAAAGAAGTTTGTCATTCAGAGTTGTGTGGTAAGTTTTTCTTTAACTAACCAAAGATTTTCAGCTAGGTCATGCTGCGACAGTTTGAATTGACGAAATTGACCTCGTATGCTGATTTCTGTATATCAATAATCATTTGCTCTGATTGGTTAAAGGGAATCTAGGTATATTTATGCCTTTGATAAATAGCCGTGCAAAGACAAAGCCGTTGATACGCGCCGAATCATAATTGGGTGATTGTTCTATGTCAGCAGGAAATATTGATATCTGATAGGCTAAAATTTGAATTTGAGTGGCTTGAGCCATTTTTATATGCTTAGATTACATTTAAAGAACGCACGTGAACCATCATGCTTTGCGAGGTTTGCAAAATGGCGGAAAACAGCTCCGAAGCAACTGTGCCCTCTCCTTGTCGCGAGGCTGGCCGGCAACTTAATTTCTATGGATCACCAATGGCTAGTTTTAGGCCAGCAGGATTGACGTGATGATATGAGCTTGCCAGGGTGTCCCATCATCACCAGGGTGAGTGGTGTCTCTCAATATGATGTGTGCTGTTAACCTTGGGCAACTATAGGCCTATTTTGCTTTATCTTCGGAGTAGACATCTTCACAATTCCATCACCAAAACAACCATAAAAAGAGCTAAAGTAGCGCCATGAACGAAGAATACAACAGGAAAAGCAATTAATTAAAGCTATTAAGTTTTACATAGCCCGATTGATTCAGCCTGCAGGTGCTTTTCGTATGATATGATATGAAGATGGTGCTTCTCCGGCTAGTGTAAAATGCAGGTCATGCAGGATAATAAAACGTGGGTTAAATCGTGCGGGTCGAAACTAGCGGCCATTGGCATACTGGCTTTAGGCCTACAGCCTTGATGTTGCATGTACGATATTCCCTGATTATAGAATTACGTAGCGCATTGTGTAAACCACTGCTTTTGCAAATGGTTTCAAAGATATGTGTTGTCGCACGAAAATTTCCAAAGAATACGTTTCTTCTAAAGGTTTCTAATCGTCATAAAATACCGAAGGAAGTATCGATGATTCTTTTGATTTGGGGAGTTGTGAATGGGATTTCTGTAATGCTGTTAGCTCTTTTAACAAAAATAAATCAATTCTATATCCAGAGCTTTAAAAATCTAAGAAACTCATAAACTTTTGGTAGCAAAAATGGCCTAAGATTTAAGAAACTGGCTACCAAGCTCAGCATTGGATGCATATTGCATATTTTAGGCCATTCTTGCTACCAATTCTTATGAGTTTCTTAGAATTTTAAAGCTGTGCATATTTATTTTTGTTAAAAGGACTAAAAGCATTGCAGAAATCACATTCAAAACTTTCCAAATCAGAACGATCGTCGATACTTCCTTCGGTACTTTATGACGATTAGAAACCTTTTAGAAGAAACGTATTCTTGAGACATTTTCATGCGATAAGACATATCTCTGAAACCATTTGAAAAAGCAGGCAGTGGTTTACGCAAAGCGCTACGTAATTCTGTAATTAAGGAATATCGTACTTGCAACATCAGTAGGCTGTAAGCCTAAAGCCAGTATGCCCATGGCCGCTAGTTTTGACCCGCATGGTTTAACCCGCGTTTTATCAACCTGCATGACCTGCGTTTTACACTAGCCGCTTCTTCTCAGACAAAACTCGAGTGACATCTTTGTTAGCAAAATCGTGATTCATAAATTGCCCATTGATCGTTTTTAGATCAGATTCAAAATTGGTCTATATGGTCTGTTGTGCATTGAGGAACTGTCTAGTCAACTCTCTAAAGCCCATGCCAAACGACTAAATATTTTTTATTAATTTTTCTTGACAAAAAATGTTTGTCCGCTTTGCCATAAGATGAATGCCTTTGCAAAATTTTTCCATCCAACAAGCAATAGTTTTTTATCTTGTCTGAAACTCTATGTAATTCCCCATACGAAGGAATATTTGATTTAGAGATCAAACAGAAAAAAATAATAATGATGCAAAAAATACATTTTAAGATAAAGTTTGTTATTAAAGTCTAGAATATTGCATTTTGAGAGAAATGTTTGTTGTCGATAGCCTCATGAAAATTTCGGGAAAACCTTCGAAAGTGTTTTTATGACTCGCACGCCTTATTATGCCTTATTATGCATGATGTTGTGATTTGATGAGTTGAAGGGATGTATCAACATCTCACTCTTTAAAAAGCACAATTCCAGTGTTTGTAAAATTAATGTTAGAAAACAAACTTACCATCTCCTGAATCAAATGACAAACTGTTTTCCACATTTAAACTTGTGTTTCAGCTGTCAATTCAATAACATCTTGGTAATTTAGGCCAAATGTTGCAGCCATTGGTCTCCATTTTTTCCCACGAGTACGCGATAAGGAGGCTAGTCACGATTCGGAGGCGAGGAAGCAATAGGGCAGCCTCATTCTCGCATTGAACGTGACGTCAGAACGCTCTGACCTTGTGCTTAATGACGTCACTACGCATTTGTCACAGATTGTAAAACGTAATTTCGGAGAGAAAAGACAAGAAAAATTGGGGGAAAAGTACGATACACCATTCATAACAGTATAATCTTTCATTTTATCATCAATCATACTAACCCCGGAATTGTCTTTAAGAACCATCATTTTGCTTTCTTTTACTTGTGTTGTTACATCATCATCATGATAGGGCAGAAAGCACTACCTAATACAGGCATTGGAACTAAACCGGGTAAGTCAAAAAAGTTATAACGTTTGCGAGCCTGTAGTTTGCTAGCCACTCATCAGATTTCTTAGAACTGATTATCATTGTGTTGAAAGCATGTCAATTTAGATAACAAAATTTTAGTTGGTAAAAATCAGTCATATTTTTCTCGAGTTACAAGTGATTTCAGAAAGTGTTTGATCTCAGAATCCTTCGAAACAGGCCTAAACTTTTGGATCAAATTTTCCAAAATTTAAGCTCCACAGCGATGAACATGAACCTCAATCGGGCTATCTTATTGCCTAGGCAACTGGTTGTGTAGATACAGAGCCAGCCCTGCTATTCTTTACACTTGGACATTTCTTTTAGCCATATTTAGATAGTTTTCGGTTTCGTCATGCAGAATTGTTAGCAAATTTGATCAAGGATATGATTCTGAGATTAAACAATTTTATAAAATCGCTCATAACAAGGGAACAATACGACCAATTTAAACCAACTAAATTTTGTTACCTAAGTTGACACATTACCTACACAATGATAACCAGTGTTAAGGAATCTGATGAATAGGCACCAAACTACAGGCTTTGGAACATTTAAACTTTTTTTACTCACCCGGTACTAAGATATGTCAAACAAATACAATTACTTTACAAAGGAAAATGAACCAAAATAAAACTACAGTGAAATCACAAAAGTAACAAGACAACTCGCCCCTATGTCTGTTACAACTCTTCCCATGCCCGACACCCCATGTAACACCTCAGTCTCAATTTTTATTTCCTATTTACAAAATCACAATAGCTCCACCAACGAGAAGCAACGTGTGTTCGGTAGCCAATGGCCAAACATAGCTAATGGTTCAGAGACGTAGGAATCGGGGGGCACTGGGGGTACGTGCCCCCCAAGGTTTTGCAATAAATGAGAAATTGCCCTTTTTGTTTGCGGAAATGCCCTATTAGCTTATGAAAAAAGTGCCCTTGAAGTGTCGTGCCCCTCCAAGTTTAAGATGCTTCCTACGGCCTTGTAATGGTTCCAAAAAGTGTTACAACTTGCCCCGGCCTCCCCGAATGTTCTTGAAGACGTTTATTTACAGACCTCAACGACTTATAAGGTTAACTTTAATCAATATACTTTTGATATCACCCCCGTCAATAACATAATCTTCCTGTTTTGATCTTAAACTGTGACAGTAAATAATAGTGCTTGTGATAAGATATTCATATGTTAATTAGTCCATTGACGTATTTTATGCGATTTTGAGTCAAGTTTTCTCTGTTACGATGAGAACATGGAAAGATCTGCGCGGATGAAGGCGTGATGTATTAATGAAATTCAGAAAGTTTTTCCGTTGCGAAGAAAAAAATATGTTTTTTCAGACTGCACGTATCGTGGGTTTGCACGAATTTTTACCGGAAGAATTTTATAAGAGAAGGTCAGAGGTATGAGTGGAATAAACTCAGGCCCGAGAAAACAGTCCTGGTTTGTGATAAAAAGAAGATCTGTGATTTTTTCTTACTCTTTCTTGTGTGTTTTTGCATAACTTTTATGGGATCTGAAGAGGCATGTCACGTTTGAGTGACATAAATTCATGCAAAAGGCACATCACTCTATAAAACGCTTGACCGGCTTTCCAAAATTCCTTTTGTTTTCTTGGAAAATCCCGAAAAATCCTTAAAGAACGCCAATTAACCAGCATCCTTTGCGCGCTTCGCTTGTTGCCTTTCGACTGCGGCGGCCATTTTAATATGACAACATTCTCTGCAAAGCGTGACCGCAAAGGATGCTGGTTGACCGGCGTTCTTTAAGAATCCTATTGTTTTCAAATGTCTTGTACAGTTTTTTGAAAGAGTGATTCACCCCTTGGATCTATGCCCTGGAAAACAGTCGTGGTTTGTAATAAAGAAATCAGCCAGCGTGAACGCAAGTTAAACCCAACAGAGCTTATTAGATGAAGAGAAATGATAGTGACGCGTTGGGTGGGCATTGTGGAATGGATGCTTAACCAAACTGCTTTCTGTTTCCTTTCACGCCAAAATTTTGGTTTGACGCAACAGGGACAGCGTTTTGATTTGTTCACCATATTTTGGCCTGTTGGACTGGCGTAGCCTTCGAAACCAATAAAAAGAGGACGGCTTCTTTGTTGGCAATAAGTGGAACAAGAATGAAGCAAACCTTTAACATCGAACAGCTCTGATTTTAAAAACTGATGCAACATAATGAAGCCTACAAGCCTTATTAGTTGATCACTCAATCCATGCTGGAAAATAATGGGACTTTAATTTTTTGTATGGAAACATCGTTACTTGCGTTAAAACTCTGGTCCAAACATTTTCAAAATGTATCTCGTAATGGTTTAAAAACCCAGCAATGCCTGTTTTTTATAGATTTTCCAACTTAAACGAGGTCAGTCTTTTTTCGTTGTTTATGTTGTGCTGTTAGGCGATTCTACGCTTGTACGCTGCATTCCTGGTAATGTTATTGACATAACTGAGCGAAAAGAAATTTTGAATTTATTAACAATCAGATTTTGCTGACTTTTAAAACTGCGAAGCGTTTCTTCGTTTAATTCACCCGGAAGGAGTCGGCTTATATGTGAGGCCACCATGCTGGATAATACTCCCTAATACCCATTCTATTTTTAGATTGACCCTCTTATATGGGGTCAACACCTTGTCTTTATGCTGTGTTAGTAGGCCACTGAATGTTTGAACGTTGGCAGCCTACGACGTAATCCTGCTCATACACAATTTTATCTTTGACAGAACATAACGGATGTTGGCATGAAAAGTATCAGCGATCATTGCAAAGATTTAGAGTTTATCAGTTTATCGGGTTGTGATAATTTGACAGATACAACGCTGCGTTTTCTTGGAGAAGGATGTCCAGAATTAAAGTAAGTTTGTCTTCGTTATTCACACGTTTCGATATTTCACACGTAACTCATATTCAGAAAGTTCAACTACTGTCGTCGGATTGCGTTTTGAGATAACTCCATTATATATTTTGAATGCAATTCTTCCTGTGGCCGTCGACTGAAGGTGTTGTGGCGCAGTGGTGTAATCCTCTGACTTTGCAGCCAAAACAGTCAGGCGGACAGGGTTCGATCCCAGGTAGAGCCCCACCATTTGAGCGTCATGACAAGGGGTCGCGGACTCGATTAGGTCTTCTCTACTTCTGCGATCCCAGCGCTTGGCGCTAAAAAACGCAACTTCACCTTCACTGATCTTGAACAAGAGCAAATTCTGTAACAAAACTTGTTGATAGATGGTGATGACGAACAAAGTAGTTTTAGGGGCCGATTAGTCGAGATGCAAGTGTAAAGAAACCAAGATTTGGCTGCATGATTATATATGAGCTACTTTTTGGAAGCGTCTTGCAGTCAAGTCTTGCAAAAATGATATCTTGCAAACAAGTACAAAATTCTCTGCAGAATGAATTATAAGAGCTGACCAATCAAATAGCCTCGCCTTGTACTTGAAGAGGAGATTTCACAAGAATTTATAAGCTTTGCAGGAGTTAATCCAAATACTACAACTCTTCCACGTATCTTGCTCGAAAGCTGAGCAGATGATGGTTTCAGTAGATACAAATAGTCGGTGATTTAGTTGTACGGGGTGTTGAAAATACGCAACCCACTTTTATTCGAGGTTCTTCAGAAAATAATCATATTTGAATTAATTTGGCGTATACCATCT
>REGM01000004.1:2889426-2944021 GCA_004194415.1 Aurelia aurita
AAGGTCAGTGGGTACTTTAGTTCATGGGGACCACTTAATCAAGGAGTGCCTCAGGGCTCAATACTTGGACCATTACTCTTCAACCTCTTTATAAATGATCTCTTCCTCTTTATCCAGGAGGGCTCCTTATGTAACTTTGCAGATGATAACACAATCTCGATCTCTGCCGAGAATGCCGATGAACTCCATAGATTAGTACAACTTAACACCAATAAATGCATTGACTGGTTTAATTCAAATCATATGACAGCCAACCCATCTAAATTTCAGTCACTAATTGTTGGAAAAAACGATAATCATATTAAAGAATTCCGAATAAACAATGACTTTAAAATAAACGTGAGTAATGAAGTAACTCTACTTGGAATTCAAATCGATGATCAACTAAAATTTGACTCACATATTGATAAAATCTGCAAAAAAGCTGCCATGCAGCTTAACGCAATCAAAAGACTAGCTCGATTTATGGGTAACAAAGAGAGACAAGTAATTGTAAATTCATTCATCCTTTGTCACTTCAATTACTGTCCACTTATTTGGTTATTTTGCAGTAATGCAAGCCAAAAGAAACTCGAGAAAATCAACGAGAGGGCCTTACGACTAGCACTATCAGATTATACTTCATCGTACAGTAGTCTTCTCGTCAAGGCCGAATCTACTACAATTCATATTCATTCTATTAGGCTATTGGCGCTTGAAATTTACAAAACTTTCCACAACTTGAATCCAGCTTTTATGAAAGACTATTTTCTTCCAAAATCTACTGGGTATGATCTTCGAAGAAATGACGTTCTGTTCGTTCCTAAAATCAAAACTACAAATTATGGTATAAAATCTATTAGCTTTTTGGGTCCAAAGATTTGGAATTCTCTTCCAAATGAGATAAAGTCATCCAAAAATGCAAATCAATTCAAAATGCTCATAAAAGATTGGTATTTCGATAACCAATGCGCCTGCAACGCTTGCAGTCAATAAGTTCCATAATG
Organism: Aurelia aurita; assembly: GCA_004194415.1. NCBI lineage: Eukaryota > Metazoa > Cnidaria > Scyphozoa > Semaeostomeae > Ulmaridae > Aurelia > Aurelia aurita. Next base: position 2,890,413 of record REGM01000004.1, read on the forward strand.
CAATCTCTAAAATTGCTTCATGTTAGTGTATATTAGTGTCCACACTATTGTAAAACTAACATTAAAAAAGGTATTATTATTATTATTATTTGGAAATGTTGTGATGCGATGTGAACGGAAAACGCGTTTGAATGCACAGTAAATTTTGCTTATTTTGAAAGCATCATTTTTCGAGATTTACATGTTTTGTTGGCTTTTTCAAAACACCAGAAGTTGTAACATGTGGATCATAACTGTGAAAAATTGTTTTGACCGTTCCGAAACTCCACGCAGCGACAGTTCAGCGCTCCACGCTGGCATAGTCATTCAAGCTGAATTCACACTTGGAGCGTCGTTCTTGACGCATTCCAGATAACAATGATGCGCGGCAATGCGACAATATTGGATTAATTCAACTTTGCCGCGCGCGCCCCATCGCACCACAAAAATCGCCTCTCAACTTTTGATAGAAAGAAGAACAGGCGACGTATTAACGCTGAAGAACCTAGAGAAGAGTCTAAGTCATATGGCGGCTGAGTTAAAAACATATCACCTGTTGAAAAGGTCATAATTCAAAAACCACGCAACCGATTTGAAAGATTCTATCTTCAATGCCTCACTGAGACTTTAACTTAATTTTGAGAATTTTTCGCGGGGGGAGTACATGACTTTAATTAGTAAGGGGGTGTGCACTCCAAGAAATAATTTTTTGACCCGGCGCAACCCCTCCAAATGGTACCCGGCTTTAGAAAAATCGGCGAAAAGTATACTCCAAAACGTAAAAAATACACTGCGCGACATTGAAATAACAGCCCGCTCTAACAAAATATCCCTTTTGACAACCGGCTTTAGAAAAATTGCCTTCTATTGATACCCGGCTTAGAAAAAAGAGGCGAAAACGATACCCGGAAAGGAATTCACATCCCGTCAGCAAAATATACTAAGTACCCCCCCCCCCTGGGGAATTTTTCTATAATTAACAATGCACTATTTTGCTCTCAAACGAAATTGTTTCCCGACAGCTTTGGCTAAAAATATAAATGCGTGCTTGAATTGAATTCACATTTCAACTTTTATAAAGGTTTGAAATTTGTTGTTGTAAGGGTTGACTGTTTTGTTGGCTCAAGGTGCTGGTATGTAGCCTGCGTGCAGACTCTTACAGTGCGGAGGAGGGAAAAGGAGAGGAAAGTTTTCTTACAGGGAGCTTTCCTCTCCTTTTCCCTCCTCCGCACTGTAGAGTCTGCACGCAGGCTACTGGTATGGCTAGGAACCTGTTAAAATGAAAATATAGTCTCCAAACAACGCAGCGCTAGCAAATTACATAAGTAAGCGAGGCCACTAAAAAAGAGAACAGAAGTGGCGGAAATTGCACCGCTTTCCACATAGCCACTGACAAATTGTGTTTTATCTCATTGCTCTGTTTTATTAACTGTTGCTACGTTAGACCTTTTTCTATTTTATTAGTAGCTGTAGAGCCATGTACTTAGGTATGGTACTGTATTCATTAAAAAGAAGCCTGTATCAAAGTGAACAGAGCGTATCCCGGGGGGGGGGGGGCACAAAAATGTGGATGAATGGGGTCTGCCGCATATTTAGGGAAAATTTGCCGAAAATGACCCTTGTTTAGAGAATTTTGGGCCCAAAAAGCCACCCATATGGGTGGCACATACCTGTGCCCTCAACATATTATGTACCCCCTCCCGGGAGCGTGTAGAGGAAAGCTAGTTTTGCTAAATTATGATTTCTAGGGGAAATAAGAAAATCGTTGAAAATTATGAGCAAAATTTCAAAACTTAAGTTTAAGGCTCATTAATACAAAGGATTTGAATTTGTATAAATCGATTGAGTTTTTTTCCAGTATGATTTTTGAAACAGATGGTACATTTTTGACTCACCCGGTGGAAGTACGAGACACAGAAGGAGGGAAATTTTTATCAAATTTTGTAGGTTTAGAATTGTTGAAGATTGCCACCGACCTTCGCGCGCAAATTGTCTCTCTTTTGAAATCAAAAGAGATAAGAGCCTTTGAAGCCTATATCTTCAATTAATACTTCAAGATTTTTTTGGACTGCACTAAAAGCAGAGACAAGACAAGAATATATTGATTTTAGTTACTGAGGAAGATAAGAAATGGACAAATTTTCTGAAGATTTTTGCTTTGGGCAACATAAATTGTAGCCTGATAACCAGCCCACTAAAGAAAATGGGCTGGTTATCAGGCTACATAAATTGATGCATCTACATTTTGAAAAGAGGTTGCTAGAATTCCTAAGAGGCAAACGCCGCTTTACTGAGCTCAAAATTCAAATTCCTCTTAAAAAATCAAACTCCGCTCTTCAAGATATTTCGATTGATGCCTAATTATGATAGGTTTGCTTAAAAAAGCGAGCGAGGACAAATGATATGTCAAGTGCATGGACTTTAGAAACAAACTTAAGTAGAGTTTCTCAAAGTTCTGGAGGATGCTACTGCATATTCTTATAAGCAGTTTCTTTAAAAATATTATTGTACAGTCCAGTCCATCAAAAATCAGTACACAAAAGTCGTTGCCGTGCCAATGGAAGGTATTCTAATCGAACGACTCCGTTCGTTTCTAACCACATCAAATTTTCATCTTGACCACATCAAAGAAGCGCTATTTTCGATCGGTTCAATTGACGCCAAGAAGCAAAGTCAATTTTGATAAAAGAATGAACAATCTTACACAATGTGCACAGATGTTTTAAGGAGGAATTCACAACTTTGATCACTGAGTCTTTCTTTTTTACGTTTGTCTTCAAAATGTTTATTTTCGGGGAAACCTTAATGTATGCAAGAGAACCCAAAAAAACCGACAAATGTTCATAATAGTTGATGTTGCAGGTCAATATTTTCGTTAAGATGGTGAGCTGAACAGTTTTGTTGGGTATAATAACGACCCAAGAAAGATGTTTTTGTACGCAAAACACATGCATTAATTATGAAATCCAATCAAATTTAGCTGATTTTTACGCAAACAATTTGGTGGCAAATGAGAAGATTTTGGAGGGGGTTGGCCTAAAAATGAAAAAATGTTGTTTTCTTTTCTTGCATTTCATTGGTTAAACAGCATGCAAACAGATGTAATAATATGTTGTGAGCGACGTGTGGCAATAGTTTCAGCAAATATACACAAATTTCTGTGTCAAATAGAGGGTTATGCCCGATACGTTTAGTGTTTTCAATCTTGGCATTTTAGTTTATGTAGCATGCAAACAGGCCTGTTAACGGCTTAAAAAAGAGGGAGGGAAGGATCATTAGGCTTCAAATCTTTCAAAAAAACTAGTGTAAATGGTTGCTACACTATTCTTTTGAATGAATTGCTTGAAAGAAACTTCAAGTACTAACCTGTGATTCTACCATTGGTATTTTTGATATCTTGATTTTTTCAAAATTACAGTGAGTTTTTGTTTTATGAAAAGCATTCATGCAAAATTTCGAATGGACTTAAAATCATGGTAGGACAAAATTTGTACACTTTTCTTGCGCTTTTCTAGTTTGCGAATACAAATAAAGATGATGACATCACACCTTGAAACTAACAGAAAAAAATATATAAACGGGCTGTAATTTTGAAAATAATGAAGATATAAAAAATGCTAATGGTAAAATTACAGTAAAGTACCTAGCCATCCACCTTTTAAATATTTGAAGCATTATGTATGCTGTACCATTTTTTTGGAAAAAGGGATATTTGCTACACTTGTTTACTTATAGAAATGAGAGATTTTAAGTTTGAAAGTTTGTGGAAGGAGCATGCTTTGATAGCTTTGATATGTATAAAAGACAGAGACAGGGCAGTGATTTTTAGGACAGGCTGTTGCATTGCATCCATATTCCTATGAAAACTATGTGTATCATTTTATTAATATAGAATAACTAGTAATTCTATAATTTATGCTAGCTTGTTTGGTCTTTTATAATTCGTTAGGTACAAAGTTATTTAGTTAAAGACTAGAAGAGACAGAAAAAATTAATTCATTTTTTCCAGCCTTAATTAAGCTTCTTCTTGGTAAAAACATAACTCATCAACTTTTTATAGGCAGGAAAAGTTTAGTCTACAAAATTTACCTTTGTGGAGCTACTAATCCTTGAACCAATTTTTCCTTCAGAAAAGATGTGNTATAGAAATGGGAGATTTTAAGTTTGAAAGTTTGTGGAAGGAGCATGCTTTGATAGCTTTGATATGTATAAAAGACAGAGACAGGGCAGTGATTTTTAGGACAGGCTGTTGCATTGCATCCATATTCCTATGAAAACTATGTGTATCATTTTATTAATATAGAATAACTAGTAATTCTATAATTTATGCTAGCTTGTTTGGTCTTTTATAATTCGTTAGGTACAAAGTTATTTAGTTAAAGACTAGAAGAGACAGAAAAAATTAATTCATTTTTTCCAGCCTTAATTAAGCTTCTTCTTGGTAAAAACATAACTCATCAACTTTTTATAGGCAGGAAAAGTTTAGTCTACAAAATTTACCTTTGTGGAGCTACTAATCCTTGAACCAATTTTTCCTTCAGAAAAGATGTGTTTAATAGCCAAAAGCAAACCAGATCATACTTTGAGCAACAAACAGTCTCTTCAACCTCTATTTTAAATTTAGAAATCAACCTCTCTGGCCAGGCCAGGGCATTGAAACTGACATTCCTACGCAGATTGTTCTTTGACCAATGTTTTCTAGCGAAATTGAATTTGAGAAAAGGGGTGCAATCTCCCCCTGCTTCTTTTTTGTTGCCCTGTATGCCACCAAGGGTGGTGCCAACCATGAAAAGGTGGGGGAATTGATTAATTAAGACAAGCAGTTGTCCTAAATAAAATTGGATGAAAAAGCCATACCCAGCCATTTTTACTGCAATTTTGATTAAGAAGGAATAATGACCCAATAATAACGAGGTGGATGTTGTATCATTGGATGGGTGTATTCACCCCAGTCCACCCCCTGGCACAGCTACTGTTTGCCACCTTAAAAGGGTATGGAAAAAGGGCGTACAAAAAAACATTGGAAAATTTGCAGCGCCATGAAAATAGTTTGGCTTTTTATGGCTATATGATTTAGGTGTTAGCAATTTTACAATTTTTCTTCTGAATACAAGTGCTCTAGTGTTACGATGGAAAAACATATTTTCAGTATATCCTTTGAAGTATATAGTTTTGAAACTATGCAGCTCCCAAAGGTACTAAAGCCAAACTAGAAATTTTGAAATCAAGATAGAACCCTGATTGCAAATTTTGCCTTGCATGGCAGATTTCTCTGCTGCGCATTTTTAATTTCATTGTGATTCTAACTGCGAGTGAAGAACAAATCCTCTCTGTTTTCTGCAAACTTTCCAATCTGGGATACAGCATCAGATGTGTTTTTAGTAAAGTACATGTTTTTAGCCCCAACCTACTTTTCCACAGATGTGGCACCAAGGTAGGGAGCTACATCTGGGCTAGGGAGCTACAGTTGGAGCATCTAGCCCTCATCAGAAAAATGTTTTCTGGGTGAGTTTGGTAAAAAGATGTATGAACCTGCATTTTTTAGCCCCCCCCCCCCTTTGAAGGTTCTAGCCTTCCTGTTGGAAGATTTCTTGGGCCACCCCTGTTCCACAGCAGCTGCACCAAGAAATGCAAGAATAGAGGGCACAAGGGGCAGTCATCCCTCCTGCCAAACTGAAAATGGCCTTTATTTCCCTAATATTCTGCCTATATGAAAAAAATGTGCCTGTTGTGGTATCCCTGACTGCATATGTGGGGGCATAGGATTATTTTCTTGTCCTTTATATGCAAGAATATTGCTGCTTCTGGCACCACCCCAATGCCCAATGGACCAATTCCTCGCATAAAAATTTGGCTACCACCTCTTTACGCTGTGCATAAATTAGGCTCCTCATTTTGTTAGATGCATGTTTTTATATCACAAATGTGCTTGACAATAAGAAAACGTGTACAATTCAAAACATTTTAAAATCATGCTGATAACATAGCAGGCCTAAGCTAGAAATGAATAATTTGTCTAAAGTTGTCCCATTGATGATAAAAAACCAGATTTAAAATTTATAAAAAACGAAACAGTTTTTGCCACTTTTCATGCAATTATCATCAAAAAGTAATCATATGAGAAAATGCCCAAATATCGTTATTATTTGATAGTTTAATACTTTCTTGTGTGTTAGTAGCGATATAAACAAGTAAATTAGTAGTTTGAAATTACGTATCCTTTTACAGGATGTGTTTTTCACTCTCAGTTCTTTATTCCAAGTTGCTTTCGCACTTTCTCATAACTTTCAAAGTTTCTTTGCATAATGTCAACACACGGACCAAGGAGTCGTTCGAACGCCCCTGAATCGAGAACGGCAACCGCAACTGGTCCGACGGCGCACACAGTTGCTGCGCGCGGTTTTTTCGTAACCAGCGCAAGCTCGCCGAAGTATTGCCCTGCATGTTGTCGTAAAACTTCTTTCTCCTGAGAATTATCGTTTTTGTCTCTAATCGTGACGCGAACAGTTCCTTCCATGATGAAAAACATATTATCAGCCTCATCCCCTTCTTGTATAATACGTTCTTTGTCGTCAAAGTTCTGCGTATCCAAACTGTCCGCGAGGTTCATTCTCTCATAGGGTGTTAACTCTGCCAACATTGGCACATTTTCGAGCAGATCCTCGAACATCTTTCGCTTTTTCGCCTGGGCGCTCACGATAATCTTTCGAAAGGCTGCTTGGTCCAAACACCATAATTTCCCAGCCGATTTGGCAATGATTGTTGCCGCTCTGGGGCAGTTGTACATCAGTGCTAATTCACCAAAACTTCCTTTACCATCAAGTTGCATGACTAATTTATCATTTTTGCCATCTTTTACGAAAATATCATATTTGCCTTCGCTGATAACATAGAAGTTATCGCCATCATCCCCTTGTCTGATGACGACTTCCCCTTCCTTGACGATCCGTTCAAACATTGCATTCAAAACCATCTTTAGTTGGCTGCTATCGATGGATTTAAAGAGCAAGATGCCTTTTACATCCCCTTTCAACTTATCGAGTTGTTCTGGGGATTTATCATGGAGAACAAGTTCGGTGTCATCCTCAGCCGTTGGATCATAGGACTGGGCTGCAACTGCCTGTCTCCTTCCCCTGGCCTTGGGGACTGGCCGATCCTCCTCTTCGTCGTCAAATGAACTGGCTTTGGTCTTCATCACGTATCGCGCTTTCTGGTTTGCTGTGTTATTTAAATTTACAAAATATTCTGCAGCATAATCAATCAGATCGTCAGGTTTCTCTTCGATAACGGTGCAGACAAAATCTCGCAGCAAGTCGTGATATAGCTTTGGAAGAACCAATTTAGAATCATTCTTTGACGTTTGCATACTTGCATTTATTCAAGCGTTTATCTGACAGCGTCTCTTGTTTCCGATCTCTCACGGGGGTGATCATTATTGTAGTTTTGCCACCAACGGAAAATCCTACAACGCACGTCTATTTGCTGGACTGGAAAATTAGAAGCTTGGAACGTATGGATTCTATAGAAGAATGTGTACGAAGAGTGAAGTGACTTTGTTGTGGCAACTAGCTGTAGAATACAAAAGAAATTTTTGCCGATGAATGGATGAATGGCCTTAGGATACATAAATCTGCTCTTAAGTTGACTCCTGAACAACTTCATCATCACCATCATTTGACAAAACTCACATAAATTAACAAACGACTATAACAAATATATAGAAAATTAATGACCAAAATTTAACTAAAGTTTAGGTTGCTTTCAATGCATGGGTATTTTTGGCTTGGAGGGAGTTGGTCTTGGAATGGAAAATAAAATGAACAATAGTACTTTTGCTTCACCAGATTTGAGGTTTGGAACGAGCGTTTCAATCTGGTAAAACGTCAATATTGAGAACTTTGAGATCAAGTTTGATATTCCATCATGGCAAGAAGGAACGGTTCATTCCAATCTCGTTCTCTACCTGGTAAAAAGGTCTTAAAGCTGCCTAAAATGGCACTTTTATGATTCGTCTACGGGCATATTAATATGGCCGTAGCCTAATTTATAAATAATCGTTAAGTTTTCTGGTCGTACAGCGCTGGAGATAAAATAGCAGTCTAGCTCCGTATGTTTCTGAATGGCTTATTTCAAAACACCTGGGTATAAATCGCGTTTCATATTGTGGTCGATTAATTTCGGTTGTTTTAGACGTTTCGTACTGTGAACACTGTCTGGTGAAAGTCATTTTTGTGTGCTTTGAGATGATTTCACATTGCTAAGCAATTCTAGTTAGTTTCATTTGTAAATTTCGACTCTCTGAAAGTCTGATTTCGGTTTTAATCGTGGTTAACTATTAAATCATAATCCTCGACACTTTGCTTTGAAACAGATTCAGTCCCAGTCGACAAAACCTCGAACTCGACACTAAAAACCATAGGAGATTGATTTCTAGGGACTGAAGAGCTTGGGTTTGACTGGGTTTGAGCTTCGGGTCGAGTGGTTCAATCTGGTAAAATTGTCAATACTCGAAGCCTGAACAATTAATCGAACTTAATTTCCGATCGCATGCCGGAAAGAATCGCTCATTGGAATCTCGTTTTCTATTTGGTGAATAAGTGAAAATGTCGCGCGAATGCTAGAAAAAGCATTATCAATCTTATGAAAAATTAAGAAACACTACAAGAACCTTTACTCGGGGCCGAAGCCATTGGGGGGGCCGGGGGTGGAGCGCCCCCCCTCTAGCAGGCTGTTTGTCGGAAATTTCACTCTACCTGTCGGATTTTTCGTGATTTACAGGTCCACCTTTAAAAGATTTTGTCGGAGAAATGATGCATTGAACACGAATTTATTAACGTTCGAGGATAAATGACGACATGAATTTTGAATCTGCAGCATCTTTTTGCTTCATATTCACTACATTTGAAGGATTCAAGGTTGGATTGCAAAATAATTCCAAATTTTGGTTATTGAAGGAATACATCAGTCATTTTGCGCATGATTTGAACATATGTTCCTACAACTTGCGTTGTTGCTGTTGTTGTTGTTGCTTTTGTCGTCGGAAATGTTTGGTTCTTTGCCCCCCTATGAATTCATGGCTGGTATCGGCCCTGCCTTTACTATAAGAATTGGGCACAAAGTTCAGTGTGTGTGGTCAGTACAAATCCATGAAACGTTCGAGGAACAGTTCCCTTGATGTTTCGCATTTTGTGGCTTAATACTCCCTGGGCCTAACCAGCCTAACCCTCCTGCCATCTAACGCTCTAATCTTGTATGATATGGTTGATTACATAAATCTTGTGCATGCTTTATTTGATTTTCAACGTAAAACGACGCAGATTTATAACAAGTTAGCCCTTCAATAAGCTCACAGATGTTTAAAAATTGAAGAGATGGCTTGATGATCTGCAGAACCAGACGTTAAGCTGATAATGGGATATTACAGATGCAAATCTATAAGAGATGACTGAGATCAAAGATTCGTACTATGGACTCCAGCCTAATCTTAATTCGCACCTCTTTTTACATCTAAGAGATAAAAGACTTTCAGGTTGACAGGCAAACTAAAGGCACTGTAAAATGTGGAGTTACTTGTAGCAAAGAATCATCATCATCATATCACAAAAGAACGGGGAACATGATTGCGCTCTGTTGTTGTCTCATTTCAAGAGGAGTCGACTCTACAGAGCCATTGGTCCGGCTAATACATTTGACTGAGTGTTTCCACCCAGATCGGTTTCCCTTTGCCGACACACTGCAACCTTTGTTTATGGCTGTCAATATTTACGCACTGAATAACCATATATCTGGAACTAATTGTTCAATTTTGAAAGATATGATTGATTTCAGTTGTGATCGGATTGAATTCAACAGATTTATGATTTCCAAGGTATTTTGGATTCAGGAGGGTGGGCCAAGTTCTGTTATAAGGCGTCCTCAAATGTACTATTAAAACATAATATTTCCGTAACTACAACCTCTGGGATAAACCATCATATTTCTTAATCACAATTTCATTAACTACGTCCTTTGATTTCGTTGTTAATTTCGTTGATGTTGACTTGAAGGAACCCATACTTATTGTCAATGGAGGCGTTTTGTCTCATTCAGGGGGTCTTTCCTGATAGTGTTGAAAAAATTTAGGAAGCGAAGATCCTGCACCTTTCGGCGCTCTCCTAAAAATTCTTCGAGTTTATCACTGATCTGTGGATTTTATCATGATTTTATGCAGGCCCCGATGCATGCACAACAAAGTTTAAGGAACACCCGTGCCTTTATGCGTTGTTTGGACAAACGAAACTGCTTAGGCCTATATGTAAACAAACATTACATTTGAATTGGACACCAGTGAAAACTATTCACATTCGACCTTCGTCTATTCTGTACATCAAATAGCGAATTTAATTGAACCAACCGCAAAATTCGATGCTTTCCAATGTCGTTTGTTTCTTGTTGCCGCTCACAAGATGTTATTGCAAAATTGAATCTTTTCTCTTTGTTTATGTTTTTAGGAAATGATGAATCGCGCAGCAGGTTTCTATTGCTGGTGATATTTGCTCGTTCAAGTAACAATCACTCGTTCTGAATTTTTTTCACATAAATTTGTTTTGGTGAATTAATTCTGCAAAGCATATTTGAATAAGCTACCTGTTGAGGTGATGAATTTATAAAATACAGTTTATCTCATTCAAACTCGTTCGCAGGAAAATCCCCGTGTTTCGTCGTTTCGTCAATCCTCAATCATATCCTTCCATTTGCTCCTGCGCAGCTACACGAATACACGTATTTTTTATAAGAAACTAAGAATTTGGGCCAGTACTGAACGGTGAAGGTTTCTTAAAATTATCAGATATTGAGTAATCAGAGTTTCTTACGAGTTTCTTAAAGGTTCCATAACAATCTTACTAACTGTGCCCGCATGAACATTTCGAAACAAAGTTTTTGCAGCCTTTCCAATGTTTAGACATTACTCAAGTACCTTCTGAGTAATATCGAGAGTAATATGATACAGGAAACAAGTGAAAATAAAGTGAAAATATGCTAAGAATTTCCATTATTAAAATAAATAGTTTCTTAAGTTATAGTTTCCCAGTACTGGAGTTTCTTTACTTTTTGGCGCTCTTAGAGTTGAGTTTCTTATATGCGGTTTCTTACCGAAAAAATACGTGTATGGAGTTTCGCTTTGTTTCGTTTGTTTCGCTTGAGGATTTTCAGGGCGTGCCAAGCGCCTTTGATGACAATGTATGACCCCCTTACCGTTCTGCTCCCTCTGTAACTGTTTGGCCTATTTTTCGCTACTGCAGCAATATGACTGCATTGGAGAGAATTCAGAGGAAAGAATGGAACTTCTTGGCTCTGAAATTTGTAGTAGGGTTTCTTAAGTTTGGGCCCAACTTCCTTGTAGAATTTCTTAAATTTTCATAAAATTGAATTTCAGAATTTATCAAAATTCATTGACGACTGCTTTTTGAACCAAGAATTACTATATAGAACCAAATCATAAGCATAAATTACACTTTGTAGTATTATTTGTGTTGATGATACACTTTCTATAAAAACTTTTTGCAACTGATAGCTAAAATTGGAAAATTTTCTTAACTTCGAATTGACATCTGATGGCTTCTGGCACAGTTCTTAATTTTCGGGAAGAGGCTACTCCTTATAAGTGGTTTCTTATAAAAAAAAATGAGTGTAATTTGCACGAGAAAAACTGCTGCAAGCTGCAACAGATGGACAAAGTTTACGACATTGCTGCAACTACCACATGTAGCTCCTTTGTCCATTTGCCCACGAAACCATAATGAAACCAATCGACGGCTGCTCTGTTTCCGGTGTCTGCGGTCCATTGACGGGAGACAAATCCATCTCTTTTGTAACAAGAAAGTGTAACTCCCCCGGTTTAGCCTCTCTGCACGGGGGTTGGGTGAAGAATTATCAATAGGTTCCATGTTTCGAGGACTGGCATTGTTGCAGAGTGATATATATATGATCACATGACACAATACAAATAGTACATGGTCAAAGTAATATAGAATTTTCGAAAGACCTTTGCCCAGACAATACATTTGATTGTGGCAAATTTAGATCGGTTTTGGTAGGATTCTTTTGCAAATAAAAGACACGGAACGAACATATTGAACGAACAATTTACAAAGAGATATTTAGAACATGGTTAGATCCTTTGGATGATTACAAAGTCTGTCCTGAGCTTTTGCTAGCCAAAACAAGCAACATGAATGAAATCTGTTTATCGATGCTAATGCAGTGAACCGAAATGGATCGATTGCTTTAATCGTGTTTTAATGACGTAAAGAGATGAGCGTTGCTGCCAAATCCGTGAATCGAAAAACTTTTCATCAGAATACTTTTCATCAGAAAAATTAAGAGGAATAAGAAACTTTAGACAGAAACAATCAAAATAAAACATTTTCTGGCATAGATACAAATTGCTTTAATACAAATTTTGTCCAAATGATCATTATTAATGATCCTGTTTTTCGAACGCTCGCCACGAAGCATGAATGAAATAGGCCGACGTCAAACAAACAGTGAAAGACCGTGGGCTATGTGCAGCCCTTTGAAAGGCTACTGTTTCCTGAATATCAAAGCAATGAATTGTTGTTGTTGTTGTTGTTGTTGTTGTTGTTGTTGTTGTTGTTGTTGTTGTTGCTGCTTCAAGTGATACCGGTTGAGTCAGAAAAAACGCACGCCGTTTGCAAGGCTACTGTTTCCTGAATATCAAAGCAATGAATTGTTGTTGTTGTTGCTGTTGTTGTTGTTGCTGTTGCTGCTTCAAGTGATACCGGGTGGGTCAGAAAAAACGCACGCCGTTTGAAAGGCTACTGTTTCCTGAATATCAAAGCAATGAATTGTTGTTGTTGTTGTTGTTGTTGTTGTTGCTGCTTCAAGTGATACCGGGTGGGTCAGAAAAAACGCACGCCGTTTGAAAGGCTACTGTTTCCTGAATATCAAAGCAATGAATTGTTGTTGTTGTTGTTGTTGTTGTTGTTGCTGTTTCAAGTGATACCGGGTGGGTCAGAAAAAACGCACGCCGTTTGAAAGGCTACTGTTTCCTGAATATCAAAGCAATGAATTGTTGTTGTTGTTGTTGTTGTTGTTGTTGCTGCTTCAAGTGATACCGGGTGGGTCAGAAAAAACGCACGCCGTTTGAAAGGCTACTGTTTCCTGAATATCAAAGCAATGAATTGTTGTTGTTGTTGTTGTTGTTGTTGTTGCTGCTTCAAGTGATACCGGGTGGGTCAGAAAAAACGCACGCCGTTTGAAAGGCTACTGTTTCCTGAATATCAAAGCAATGAATTGTTGTTGTTGTTGTTGTTGTTGTTGTTGCTGCTTCAAGTGATACCGGGTGGGTCAGAAAAAACGCACGCCGTTTGAAAGGCTACTGTTTCCTGAATATCAAAGCAATGAATTGTTGTTGTTGTTGTTGTTGTTGTTGTTGCTGCTTCAAGTGATACCGGGTGGGTCAGAAAAAACGCACGCCGTTTGAAAGGCTACTGTTTCCTGAATATCAAAGCAATAACAGATTTTAAGATCTTATTTAATAGCCGACATGTTCAATTAATTTTAGAATTTTTCCTGGCTGAAATCGGTCAATCCGTTCCGATTTTATGAGGGATTTTCTTTCGAAAAACCTTGGAAAACGGCACAAAATCACGATCAAATGTCCTTAATATTTCTGCCTGGCGGATATGACTTGAATACGTTTTAGCAAGTACTTTCCCTTTGGGGGGATGAAGATTCATCTCCACTAGTGTAACAAATTTATTCAAGGGATAGCACGTGCTCAAACGTGTTCAAGTCATGGCTGTGAGGCAGGAAAACTGACGACATTTGATCATCATTTTTAGCCGTTTTTTTATCGTTTTTGAAGGAACCTTCTCGAAAAGATCCCTCATAATTTTAGAACGGAGTAGCCGATTTCAGTCAGGTAAAGTTTAATATCTAATTAAACATATCAACCATTAAACAAGAGATTTGCCAATATTATGGCTGTGATATTCAGGGAGCAGTAATTCTTCAAACGTCGTGCGTTTTTTTACTCACCCAGTACAGCAAGAACAAAACCAGATACACTGAAGAAGCCGTGTTTTGTTGTTGTTAGTGTTTTTGCTCACATTGTTATTGTTTTTGAATTCTTGATCTCATATTGTTTGTTTTCTTTCTAGGACATTAGAAGCAGCAAGATGTTCCCAATTTACAGACGCAGGATTTCTATCTTTAACAAGGGTGAGATTATGAATTCGTATTTTTGTACGACTGTCTTCAGCGGTATGTGGACATTCTGGGTATTTAAGAAATTTGTGAAATACCAATAATGTCCAGAGTCAAGAAAATAATAATAATAACGATAAGACTTAATAATTAATGGGCTTCTCCTTCACAAAGTACTAAGAGAGTACAACAGAATGTAAATCTCCAGTGGTTAGAAAGTCAAATAGACAAAGCTTCCTTTATTTAAAGGGAATGTAAGCATATAAAACTGGCTCAAGCCACTTGCGGTCAAATTCTAGCCTATCAGATATCAGTATTTCCTGTTTACATAGATCAGCTACCCAAATATGGTTCGGCACGTGTCACGGACTATTGTCTTTGCACGGCTATTTTTATCAAGGGCTTATGTATGCTTAGATTCCCTTTAAGTCTAGTGACATAGGTTTGGTCCTAAATCTTCAACAGAATTTTCTATCAGACGTTCTCAAGTTTATCAGCCTTCCTCTGGTCGACAGCTCGTCGACAACCGTGCAACTGCAACTACACTATCCACGTTCTTCCTTTACACAAAATGTTTCAGCTGGCAAAAGTGAAAACGAAGATTTGAAAATCTTGCAATTATTGGAGAGGTGTCTAAATAGACATTAGCTGAATTCAATCTCGTTTATCTCTCTCCACCATCTCCCTACCCTAGATCGAGGGGCATCTCACTCACTAAAAATCTCTTAAAATCTTTTTGTTTTTAAGAAAAGTCCCCTAAAATTCCCAAGAATCCTTTTGTTTTCAAAAATCTCGTACGCTTTTTCGAGAGAGTAATATGCCCATCGCCCCAGATTTGCGTTTTATCTTCGTTTTTATCGTTTGCATTTCTTGTTTAGATTTGGTTTTACTCGCTGTTCCTGACTCTATCTATCAATTCCACTACTTAGTTCGGCTTTTGAAGCGAAAATCCGTTTCTCCAGCTGGCTTTACAAAGCCTCAACCAAGATAAAAAAAAACCGCCATTTTTTCCTTCTCATCACTAAAATTCCACCGTTTTCTTTGATATTTCAACTGTTTGTTGTTCAATAACAGTAGCAACTCATTAGAATCTTTGTAATTCCACAGTTACATACGTTGATAGTTAACGTGGTAGCTATGCCACTGATCAGTGAGTTATGCATATATGCTGTGTATCAACCATAGTTTTAAGTGGATTTTCTCTTTTCCTCAGGGTTGCCATGAGCTACAAAGAATGGATCTTGAAGAATGCGTTTTGGTAAGTGAAATTATTACTACCAGTATCAACGAAGGAGTAAGTAGATTTAAAAACAACCAGGAAGAAATTTAGAATGAAATGGTCGTGGTCTTTGCAGTCTTTATCTTTAAACATGATTTGGTTGATGAGATGATTGACCAGATGTCAATCGAATATTCGTAATAGAAGATTATGCTAGAGAAGATGGAAATGAACTTTTTACCGTGGGCTTGGTTCTAGAGTAAAAGCGCGTTAGAATAACAACAGGAGGCCCAATCGCGTATTAATATTTAGATCTGATCTCTACTCAGGGACTCTTCCTGCCGCTTGCCGCTATGAAACCATAGGCTATTCAGTTCAATGCAACTAGTCTGTTGCTGTTGTTGTACTGCAATAACGCAACATTATTGCTTGTGTACTGTATTGTGTACAGTAGTACAGTAGTACAGTACAGTAACAGTAGTAATAAAAATAACTTATTTTTATTGCTACTGTTACTGTACTGTACTACCGTACTACTGTACACAATACAGTACACAAGCAATAATGTTGCGTTACTGCAGTACAACAACAGCAACAGACTAGTTGCATTGAACTGAATAGCCTATGGTTTCATAGCGGCAAGCGGCAGGAAGAGTCCATGAGTAGAGATCAGATCTAAACATTAATATGCGATTGGGCCTCCTGTGGAATAACAAGGACAGATTTTGTAACACAGTAGCATCAGTTGCTTTTGATTGACACCCAAATTCAAAGCGATTAGCGATCTCAGACAAAGGGAATTCTCTCAAGCAACAAATCAAAACAAGCGAAGCCGCAAAAGTTGCCACGAAACCAGTATGCCTAACTGTCGCATCGAGCAAGCGAAGAAGGGTTTTTAAGTGAAGTTCAGAGTATCTATCGAAGGAAGAAGAATATATCTAAACATCTGCCGCGCAGATTCTATTTATTTGATCCAAAAGCCGAGCAGAAGGCATTACAATTCTTGTATATTTAGGTGTAAATAAAACACTTATTACTCAGCTTCTGAGTTAGATGAATAGAATTCGCGACGCGGATGTTTAGATATATCCTTCTTCTTTCGATATATACTATTGACTTCACTTAAAAACCCCTTTTCGCATGCACAACGCGATAGTTGGCCATACTGGTATCATGGCATCTTTTGCGGCTTCATTTGTTTTGATTTGCTACTTGAGAGAATTCCCCGCGAGGACCACTCCTATACTTTCCTATAGTAATCATGCTCGTACGAAGGTGCAACATATGTACCCTAGACGCTGACATGTTTTAACAAAATACATACCCTAATCGCGGAAACTTTTCTTGAGAACATGTACCCTTTCCCGTGTCACATTGAATTTCTCAAGTTTAGGGATAGCGTTCGGTTGAGGGTCAAGGTTAGGTTAGGGATGTCAAGATTTGATATATTGGCGTATTGCCGAAAATCTATCATGAACAAAGAGAATAAATGATTACATTAAAGATGGCGGCGAGGAACTTTCTACCAAAATGCATTGCGTTCTTTAATCGAATTTATATAGAATCGTTAAGGATTCTTAATTGGAACGCAATGCATCTTGGTAAAAAGTCCCTCGCCGCCATCTTTAGCGTAATCGTCTATTGAAAAAGCTACAAGTTTACAACCAAGGAAACTTTGCCTCAATTTTAGAAGTAATCTTGCCCCACTCGAACCCATTGACCCCACTACAGCCTATCTAATTAGCATGTAGAAAAAGATGGTACACAAAATTTTCCTGGGATAGAACTAAACTTTATAGAGTCTTTGTCGTATTAGGTTTTCGTAATTGTTCCTGTGAATTGTCATGGTCTTCTCGTTGCTTTCCAGATAACAGATAGTACTTTGAACTCACTGTCTTACAACTGCCCTAGAATACAAACATTGGTAAGTACCCCCTTTTTCTCTGTTTACCTAATTATAAAATGTATAATTGAAAATTTTCAAATGCGAGGAATTTCTTAAATGTCTAAATACATTTCTATTCCCTGTATTTTATCTTCAGTCTTGTAGCTAGTATTGGCCTAAAAATTCATGAAATTTTTATACACCTTTAAGCTTAAATACCTCTAATATCTTGCTGGTGATTCTTAAAGAACTCATGCTTTCTCTTGAAAACCTTTTCAGTCGATTAAAGTAATATCTCTCTATTACAATTGATTCAAACGCTGTTCTAGATAGCTAGATCTTAATACTGCTTTAAGCTCAAATTAATAATACCTTTTAGAGATTCAAGAAAAAGCTCGTGTTTTCTCTTGAAAACACTTTCAGTTGATTAAAATAATGCCAAAATATTACTATTCCCCTATCGTGCTTTAATATTATTAGAATAATGATGCAAGCTAATTCAACTTTAAGCTCAAGTTACTAACTGATATGTTCCTAGTGATTCTTGGAAAATCCAAACATAGCATGAACGGATTACATTACCAGCAGCTCTTTTGTATGACAGATTTGTGTTTGGATTACAAATCTTTCATTTGCTTAAACTTTGATGAATTTCGTAACTTGTGTAGGCGTACATTCAGGGGGGTACTCTGTGACACGGAAGAAAATTGTGCATCTACCTAAGCTGACGTTGCAACTTTGCGAGGAAGCAGAAATATTTCGCAATTGGCACTTGTCTATAATATAATAATAATATAATATAACGAATTTTTATACAGGATATACATTTCAACAAAAAATGCTGTTATCAACATGTGTCTCGGAAGAAAATTTCTAGCCCTAAGTTCAGTGTTCTGCTACCTCTTGCCTGTGTGCGTATCCTCAATACATCGCACATCTCCTTTGAAGTATAGACTTAAGCTTTCTTCGCTGAAGGATTTTTTAGCCTCGCACTGGCTATCTTTTAGTTTTTTTCTGATTTTCTCATCGTCTTANTTGTTCCTGTGAATTGTCATGGTCTTCTCGTTGCTTTCCAGATAACAGATAGTACTTTGAACTCACTGTCTTACAACTGCCCTAGAATACAAACATTGGTAAGTACCCCCTTTTTCTCTGTTTACCTAATTATAAAATGTATAATTGAAAATTTTCAAATGCGAGGAATTTCTTAAATGTCTAAATACATTTCTATTCCCTGTATTTTATCTTCAGTCTTGTAGCTAGTATTGGCCTAAAAATTCATGAAATTTTTATACACCTTTAAGCTTAAATACCTCTAATATCTTGCTGGTGATTCTTAAAGAACTCATGCTTTCTCTTGAAAACCTTTTCAGTCGATTAAAGTAATATCTCTCTATTACTATTGATTCAAACTCTGTAGCTAAGTCTTAATACTGCTTTAAGCTCAAATTAATAATACCTTTTAGAGATTCAAGAAAAAGCTCGTGTTTTCTCTTGAAAACACTTTCAGTTGATTAAAATAATGCCAAAATATTACTATTCCCCTATCGTGCTTTAATATTATTAGAATAATGATGCAAGCTAATTCAACTTTAAGCTCAAGTTACTAACTGATATGTTCCTAGTGATTCTTGGAAAATCCAAACATAGCATGAACGGATTACATTACCAGCAGCTCTTTTGTATGACAGATTTGTGTTTGGATTACAAATCTTTCATTTGCTTAAACTTTGATGAATTTCGTAACTTGTGTAGGCGTACATTCAGGGGGGTACTCTGTGACACGGAAGAAAATTGTGCATCTACCTAAGCTGACGTTGCAACTTTGCGAGGAAGCAGAAATATTTCGCAATTGGCACTTGTCTATAATATAATAATAATATAATATAACGAATTTTTATACAGGATATACATTTCAACAAAAAATGCTGTTATCAACATGTGTCTCGGAAGAAAATTTCTAGCCCTAAGTTCAGTGTTCTGCTACCTCTTGCCTGTGTGCGTATCCTCAATACATCGCACATCTCCTTTGAAGTATAGACTTAAGCTTTCTTCGCTGAAGGATTTTTTAGCCTCGCACTGGCTATCTTTTAGTTTTTTTCTGATTTTCTCATCGTCTTATCCTTTGGAGGTGTATTTGATTAGGCCATTTAAAATCAGTTATCCTCGAAAAAGTTTTTGAACACTAAAGTTAGGCCCTTGAAATGTGGTCTTTAGTGTTCAAAAACAGGAACAGCCCTTGAACCATCCCAGAGGACTACTAGGTAATCATGGCCAAAACGCTTGGGACAATCCACAAAATTGGACTACTTCAGCCTTTGGTTCCTGCCCCCCCCGCTCCCCCCGTTTCAAATGTTGCTTGAATGAAGCGCCATTCGACCTTGGCAGCATTGAACTAGGGAGAAGGGGGAACCAGAAGGTCTTAAACGTACGTTTTCGTCTTCATATTTTAGAAAACATCACAACAACACTGAAATTTGCCTCTGTTCCACCATTTTTGGCCAGGACTGTAGGTTTCATTACTCTAAGTTCCATGAAAGTAGATTTAGATAACCTCTGTCTGTTTCCCTAAATACTGAGCAACAATGATGCTCAGTAAAGTTACTGATGAAGAATTTATGGCGGTTTTTTAACGAAGTTATCGTATATATTTTTTAAATCTTCTTGATGTTATCCATTTATTTTTTCAGACATTATCACATTGCGAGTTGATCACAGATGAAGGAATCAGACATTTAGGTGGTGGCCAATGTGCAATAGAACATTTAGAAGTCATTGAACTTGATAACTGTCCTTTAATTACAGATGCGTCACTTGACCATTTGATGTGAGTATACTTTGCGTTTTGTAAACAATTTAAAAGAGTTTACCGTTTAACTTGGGGACTGTTATGGTTGTCGTTGTTGTTGTGCCTCGTTATGATGTTTTTACATACGGGACTCTTGCAGGATTATTAGGACTTAGTCATGGCCACATGGCCTAAATCAGTCGTATATTTTCTGTGAGCTTTCTGCGATCATTATGTAATAGTTATGAGCATGATAGACCATAACTATGAGGACGAAAAGAAAACGAAAAACACAAAATCATCACAGTGCTCTTGCTGGTACACTTAGCTACACTTTGGATTGATTTAACCACAAAAAGAAGTATCAGATTTGGGGAAATTGTCTCTTTCTTGAGTACACCATGGGTTTATGAAGATTTAAATTTAGGCCTAAAGCCTACTAATCAATGATTGATAAATTAATTTTTTCTTGGCTTTAAAGCATTCTTTATGATAATTTGGTATTAAACCAAATAACTTTGTTGTTATTTTTATGTAACCTGCTCTCATATGCAAACTTTCACAACACAGCAAACCACCTCCTCCGGCAGCCATTACTCTCAGGCCCAAATTCAGAATGCAGAATTTGGGCCTAAGAGTAGTAGCTGCCGGAGGAGGTGATTTACTGTGCTGTAACAGTTTGGATACGAGAGCAGGTTACACAAAAACAACAACAACTTTATTTGGTTTAATACCAAATTATTATAAAGAATGCTTTAAAGCCAAGAAAAGACTTATTTATCAATTATCGATTAGTAGGCTTTAGGCCTAAATTTAAATCTTCATAAAACCCTTGGGTGCACATGAAAATTTGTTCGGTTTGAAGTAACCACACTGTTCTATAGCTGTGATATTCCTAAAAACTTTATTTTTCATAAGCAGTCTCTCAAAACACCCCAGAAATGGCTAGAATTCCACATGCAACTTCCGCGCGTTTTCAGCTGTATATTGTGAACATTCCATAGTTTTATTTCTGAGAATGTTGAACAAGCCTGTGTCAATATTTACATGATAGGACACACCTATACTTTTTCAGTCTCATTTCAAAATAAATTACAGTCTGTTTTCTTGTCATTACTCTGATTGTTGATGGATTTCAGAATATGTACAGTTTTGAAAATATTGTCGATAACTTTCGCATAGTTTTACCGATTTTTACCGAGTAAGTTTTGCTTTGCTATCATCTAAGGTGGCCTTCTAAATTGACCTGCAAATAAAATATTATAACAGAGCATAGGGCTCAAATCTTTCAAACCTTTAAAAAGGTGGGTGTAAAATTCGATTACAATTTTATTTGAATTGAATAGCTTCAAAGGAACTCGTGGTACTTTCCTATAAATCTGCCGTGGACATTTTTTGATATCTTTATAATTTTCAAAATGGCAGCATTTATATTTTTTTGAAAGAATTCATGAAAAATTTTGAAAAAGTTAAAATCATCATAAATCCTAAATCAATAGAGAAAAACTGATACAATCTTCAAAACAAAGCATAGTTTATGAAGGTCTACAATATGATGGCAAGCAGAAATCTGTCGCTATTCTGGTTTAGGATTTAGAAATTTGATGACGTCACAGCCTCAAATATAATAAATGCCGCCATTTTGAAAATAATCAAGATATCAAAAAATTTCCACGGCAGATTTACAGGACAGTACCCTAAGTTCCCTTCAAGCCATTTAATTCAAAGAAAAATAAAAAAGAATTTTACACCCACCTTTTTAAAGATTTGAGCCCTATGTTTTATAACAGAAATTATCTACTGGCAAATGTTCCTCCTGAGGTCCTACCTAGCGTTGACCGGCTAGACCGTGTCAAATTTGATATTCTGAATGTTTTCAAATGGTTTGATATTTCTATATAGTGATACATTTATGACCGTTTTACGTTGAATTCACAGTTCGAGCGTTTTTTGCCGCTGCAAAGATAGGCATCAGATTTGTCCATGTAAAGCTCTTGCGTCTTGAAACGCGAGCCGCATCAGGAAAGCGCCAAGAAATGCGCCTCCGATATGAATTCAGCTTTAGTGTAGACGTAAGCGAATCGGATGAAAATTGTTTGCATTCCTGCATGAAAACATCCAAAACCGTATAACGGTAGACGGCCCTGAGTTTGCATATCGCAGAAGTTTTTCATCCAAATATTATTCTTTGACGGATTTGTTTTCCCGTTCTTTTCTGCTTAATTTTGAAAATATAATTTGCGTGCACAATTGTAGGTGGTCGAATTTATGTAAACAATCGTTCGCAACTGTGAGATAACGTCAGCCTCTCTCAATCAGAGTGATATGAGAGCACTCAATGTGATAAGATTTTGATAATGATACGCTTGACTTGAAAGCATAGGACTGAGGAATCGTGAAGTGAGGAATGATTAAGCGTATATCAGTTCATCAAGTAGCGAAACTACGACATGTAATAAGTCTAAGGAATGATATGATTCAAATCTTTATCTGCGTGGTGGCAAGTTTTTCAAAGCTACATTTTAAAGGGTATGCTTCTGGAAATCGTTTGCTCATAAAATGAACAGAAGCAATTTATATGGGAATCTTAATTACCACTACTACCGTCTGCAACATCTGCGTAAGGAGACCATCCAGATAAAATTTTGAATCATATCTTAACCTTAACCTTTCTTAGGCTAATGCTGAAAGCTATCCTACTTGTTTATCAGATTCCGTAAATTAACGCCTCCATCATATCTATTCAAAGCATGCGGCATGGGCAACGCGGACACTATGATTATAATTTTACCCACCCAAATATTGTGTGCTTCTCCTGCTGTCCTTCACTTATTTTGGCCTTCAAGTTTCAAATTGAATAAACCGCCAACAACAGGTTCGGAGGCAGAACTTTGTTATTGGCGGTTTATTCGATTTGAAAGTTGAAGACCTAAAGAAGTGAAGGAAAAGCACACAATATTTATGCAGTTTTTGCTTCCACTTGTTACGCCAGGGTTCCTTTATATTTTCAGTCTATAATAATGTGCTCTCCTTTCTTTAGGCATTGTCAAGCACTTCAGAGAATAGAACTTTATGATTGTCATTTAATCACACGAAGCGGTATTCGAAGACTGAAAGTGAGCTTACATTTCCTTGTTTTTCATTTTTACACTTAATTTGCTACAGGCTTCGAAAAGACACAAACGGAAGAGTTTCTTAGTAGTGCAGAAATTCAAGAAATCCATGATTACCGAAAACATTACTGTCAAAGATGAATGGGTTTCCGTGTGACGCGGATAACAGAACGAGAAGTCTGTTGAGAACTGAAAGACGCAACATTGTTTACCATGCAGCTGATTTTTGAAATGACCCAATTTTGTTACGTTTTTGTTTCTTTCTCTAGATTTTGGTTTGAAAACCTTTGCAAGAAATGTCTCTTTGTACTCATTTGACTTATATAAGCAACCCAACGATCAAACGGGGATTCTCAAACGTTTGAGATTTTGATTGTCAAGTTACATTTTCGTCAGTTTTGGGACTTCGTGAAACGTTACTCCACGAATTTCTTTGCATGCGGTAGACACGGAATGAAAACTTTGAACATCTCAAAGTGGTTGCTCATTTGGCCTAAGCTTAATTCGCATACTAGAACTGGAAAATTCGAGATATTTCGGACTGCACACAAAGCATAGATGCCCTTGCGATACTCCTCTTTTTCTTTGCTAGACTCTGCAAAAACTGAGTAACTTTGTCTTATTTTAGGCTCGTTTACCAAACGTTAGAGTACAAGCATACTTCGCTCCGGTCACTCCACCTCCAAGTGCAGGAAATGGAAGACAACGAGTTTGTAGATGCTGCCGGATTTTATGACAGAGAAGGTAAACATTTGTAAGCCTGAATTTCTGAATCTATTGTATATATGTACCTGTAGAATAAAAAGAAACTTGCAAATCTGAGCTAACTGCAACTAACTCGGATGGTACTGCCTTTGTTTTGGGTAATTATTTTGTCACTGTTGTGTTGTCCAGAAATTTTTGACTGCTTTAAATTGGCATGGAAAGTTCATCCCTTTGTTCTTTCGGCCACCTCTCCAGGCAGTATCCCCTAAAAATCATTTATTTAAAGGGAATCTAAGCATATATACGCCTTGGATAAAAATAGCCGTGCAAAGACAATGGGCCGTGACACGTGCGGAACCATATTTGGGTAAATGATCTACGTCAACAGGAAATACTGATATCTGATAGGCTAGAATTTGACCGCAACTGGCTTGAGCCACTTTTATATGCTTACGTTCCTTTTAATGTCTGAAATGAAGAAATGAGATAACGACACAATTGAATTGAATTGATGCACATATCATTTGTATTATTTGAGGACCAGGTAATCCAGGATAGTGAGTTGTTAAGTAATCCAGGTAATCCAGGATAGTGACTTGTTAAGGAAGCTTGAAGTAGAGGTGTAAAATCACGAGAGAATGTTACTTTGACAAAAAAGAAATTTCTGCTTGTAGAGCTCCCAGAACTGCCCGTCAGAACAATACTATCTATAAACTCTGAGCGTACTGAGTCCTGATCTTTCCTTCCCTGTGTTTGGTAGTGTCTCATGAATAGCTTTCCTTGATATTTCAAAACTTTTTAGAAGCCTTTTATCAAATACACACCCAATGGTTATTTTGCTGTGATGCTAGTTATGAAAACGCCTTCATGATTTGTCCATGCTGGGTGCTGTTGAGTGTTGACTGATTATGACATCGTAGTTATCGTTATTGATTGGCCTGCAAGACGCTCTAATTACGACTCATAATTATACATGCACTAATTGGACTAAATTTGCGACTTTGACACAGTCAGTTTGATAGTAATGGCAGATGGCCTAAGCAAAACCCCGATGACAAAACAGCTCAAAATTGATGTTGCCAGTGCTGGAAGATGGGAAAGCAAACTGTGGGTAGAAAGAAGAGTGTTTCTTGTACCCATAAAGTGGAAACATTTCACTGTTATTAGTTCAAATAGCGTGCAGTAATTGCCGCGACAGAAAATCAAAACATCTCAGTTTTTGTGAATATATAATTATGAGTGCTAGAATGAGCCATGAGCAACCTTGATACAACGGTCATTACTCCTGCGTCGATACTGACGTCCAACAACTGCGTCCAAGTCGGTCGACGGTTGAGATTTCGAGAAGACTGTTTGGGGCTTGGGAACGAGGTTGAGCCATGAGGGCAGTAATAATGAAGGTAGTAGCAGTGATAACTAGGACGAAAATCATAACTCTGTGTAGGGTACACTTGATCGAGTTCATCCAACTTTTTTCACCCAAAGTTTGTTATAGGTAGTTGTTGAATTTTCCGGAAATATTTTAATTTTGGAAATAACTGTGCGAAAAAAGGAATGCCTGTGTAATTGCAGAACCAACTCAACCCTATATACAACCTCCTGGTCTTGCTTGAAGTCCTTGAGATGAGTTGCCAGTTAGGGGTTGTATGCTCAGCTTTGGTAATGGATTCCTCGTGGGTCCTTCGAATTCCTCGTATGGGTCCTTCGAAATCCTCGTGTGGGTCCTTCGAATTCCTCGTGGGTCCTTCGACCAGGCGATATAAAAAAGAAACTTCCTGGTTTTGTCTAGGTAGTTGCAGTTAGCTCAATAATATCTCTATTATTATTATTATGAATCTGTTGAAATTTACTACCGGGTGAGTCAGAAAAAACAATCCCCGTTTGAAAGGCCACTGCTCCCTGGATATCAAAACGATAATATTGACAAATACATTATGTAATGGTTGACATGTTCAAATATGATTTAAAATTTACCTGACTGAAATCGGCCTCTCCGTTTTGAAATTGTGAGCGATTTTCTGGAGAAAGCCTCTTCAAGAAACCTTCAAAACAGGCCTAAAATCACGAGCAAATTTTCCAAATATTTCTGCCTACAGCAATGACTTGCACACTTGCACATGCTTTAGCACGTGTTATCCTCTTGGGAGGATAAAATCTCCGAGAATATTGTTGTTATGTTTCCAGGGATGGCACTTTCATCCTCCCAAAGGGATAAAACGTGCTAAAGCATGTACAAGTCATTGCTATTTAGGCAGAAATATGACGAAAATTTGGTCGTGATTTCATGCCGTTTTTGAAGGTTTCTTGGAGGGGCTTTCTTGAGAAAATCCCTCCTAATTTCAGAAGGGAGTGGCCGATTTCAGTCTGGTAAAATTTAGAATTTATTTGAACATGTCCACTATTAAACAATATATTTACCAATATTATTGCCTCGATATCCAGGGAGCAGTGGCCTTTCAAACGGGGAGTGTTTTTTCTGACTCACCCGGTAGATAAGAAAGAGTATAGGCTGAAAGTATATACCAAATGCCATGGACATCTTCTCTTAATAAGTCTTTTAACTGCATTTAATAACGTATAGAGATGTTTCGATTTTCAAGCTGACATCATTTGGTTTTTATAGTTTTAGGTTTTTTGTTTTGGGGCAATACAACAACCACTTCTTAGACATTCAGCAGAATTGTACACTCACTTTTTTATAAGAAGCTTGGCTCTGATTTTTGTAGTAGAGTTTCTTAACATTAGACCCAATTCTTGTAGTAAAAGTTTCTTGTAGAGTTTCTTAATTATTCATAAAACTGAATTTCACATTTTGTCAAAATTCGTTGAGGACCGCTTTTTGAAGCAACATTTACAAGGAAGAACCAAATCATAAGCAAAAATTATACTTTTTAGTATTATTTGGGTCGGTGATATACTTATGAAACTCGTATTGAAAAATTTCTTAACTTCGAATTGAGTTCTGATCGTTCCTAGTAGAGTTTCTTAATTTTCTGGAAGAGGCTACTACAGTTTCTCATAAGCGGTTCTTATAAAAAAATGAGTGTAGTTGTTCAATCCTGCTCGCGTTTGATTTTTTTATGCACGTATTTATTCCGAGAAACTCTTTATTAGGACCCAATCATATCATCAAAAATAAGAAACTTGAAAAAATTATTAAAGTCTCCAAATATCGGTCGAAACGGTGAATTTGCAGTTTTTTAATAGGCAATATCACACAGACTTCTTATCTTTTTTTCAAAAATGAAAGCGTTATTTTGAAGATAAATCCTTGTACATCATACTGGAACAAACCAAACATTCATATCTTTGAGGATTCTTAACGGTCACTTTTTGGTGGCTTGGGCGAAGCCACCAAACAAACTGCAAAAGACATTGGACACTTGCCTAGAACAATGGTGCTTACAGATTTGTTTACACTGGCGACGGAGCCCCTTTAATGAAATCTTTTATTTAGTCGAGGAGATCCAAAGATATTTTTGTTAGTTCATATTACTCAGTATTTGAGTCATATCTGGAAAGAGGCATACTTGTATAAAAGTCTTTCTGAAAGGTTTCAATACCAGGAGATCCCCTGCCATTGTGGACAACGATAATTTTTGGCCAATATTTTCTATAACGATTTGCAAATTAGCCATTTTATTGTTTGAGATTTGGGCACTGTTTTTTTGTAAGAAACAAAAAAAACAATTCTGGCATATGCATGAACCCTTCCACAATCTGCTTTCAGTTGCCAAAGATTTACAAGAATGTAGTGTGCTATTCACTTTCTCCCTTCGAGTTTATTACTCTCTTATCACGTTGAATTTTCATCAATTTTACGTCTATCCACATATCTCCAGAACTCATTGTATTATTGTAATAATTGTTATTAGAAAATAGAGCCTTGAATTTGATATATACTTAATTAGATTTATTAACGATTTGAAAAGCATAGTATCTTTCTTCGTATTCCCACCTTGATCCACCCTCAGGAAGAAATTTGATATTTACAATCATTTATTCTCACCTTAATCCGGATTTATGATTTCAGCGAGGCGTGTTCAGTAGTGCTAAAGGTTGAATGGGTTCAACCAGAGTTACCTCGTTCTTTCTGCAAGCCAATCAGATACCTGAAACGTTTCTCCGCTCGTGAAAGCAACCATTTATATGGCTATTAAAGTTTGATTGGCCATTTATTTCACATGAACGTTATGTGCTCGAATAAAATTTTACTGTCGATAATTTTTGATGTTTAAAATATCTACTGGAACTGGCAGCGTTTTTATGTCATGAAAATTTATAAATTTCTATAAACTTATGATCTATTCTGAAAGTTCACGTACAAATCATTTCAGAAAATTCTAGAGCAGAATAAAAACACTGAAAGTCAAGTAATGCACTGGAATTATTATACAGTTTTGTTAATATTCTATAAACTCTTTACAATTAGTTGTAATTTGGCAATTTTGTTTTCGTGACCATTGTTTCTAAGACACGCAATTATCGAACACTATAAACTAAACATTGTTACCTCAAATATTTCGCTGCCCATCGGCAGCCTCATCAGTGAGTTAACTCACTGATGAGGCTGCCGATGGGCAGCGAAATATTTGAGGTAACAATGTTTAGTTTATAGTGTTCGATAATTGCGTGTCTTAGAAACAATGGTCACGAAAACAAAATTGCCAAATTACAACTTGTCGTACAAGACACGGGATCAACTAAAAGATTTAGGAAACAAAATCTCACAACGTCTTTACAATTAATTCTGTTCAAAGCTTCAAGAACATCGCGAAAGTTCCTACAGTTCATTCTACAAATTTTTGAAATTACAATGTATCCCATTAAATTCGCTTGTTTTGCGACACAAGCTGACAATTTTTACAAATTAGTGCCAATTCATCATGGTGTGAACTTCACTTAAAGAAATCCTGAAAGGGCATCAATTTCGTATAACTAAAACATAACGGTTTCAGTACTTGNTGCAATTATCGAACACTATAAACTAAACATTGTTACCTCAAATATTTCGCTGCCCATCGGCAGCCTCATCAGTGAGTTAACTCACTGATGAGGCTGCCGATGGGCAGCGAAATATTTGAGGTAACAATGTTTAGTTTATAGTGTTCGATAATTGCGTGTCTTAGAAACAATGGTCACGAAAACAAAATTGCCAAATTACAACTTGTCGTACAAGACACGGGATCAACTAAAAGATTTAGGAAACAAAATCTCACAACGTCTTTACAATTAATTCTGTTCAAAGCTTCAAGAACATCGCGAAAGTTCCTACAGTTCATTCTACAAATTTTTGAAATTACAATGTATCCCATTAAATTCGCTTGTTTTGCGACACAAGCTGACAATTTTTACAAATTAGTGCCAATTCATCATGGTGTGAACTTCACTTAAAGAAATCCTGAAAGGGCATCAATTTCGTATAACTAAAACATAACGGTTTCAGTACTTGCTTGTTTTTCTTGCTTAAAGTTTTTTGCAAGAAACCCATTCGAACTCCTTGAAACACTTAAAAGTTAACTATTCCCAAATCATATCTTGCCTTCGAAGATTTTCCAAATCCACTTTTACAATCCATTTTCGGAGACCCTTCTTATTTAAACCAGGATTGGCTTCCAATATCGGAAAAGCTGCCAAGATTCATTTAAAACTTAAAGACCGACCATTGACCCGCATGCTTTGCGATCGTTTGTTTTTGTTTTTCAATACTTTCTGACAGTCAGAAACTACGGAGCTGTGGAAAGCAAAATCACTTACTTCGCGCAAAGCATGCTGGTCAATTAATTAGTCTTTAACATGAATGGATTGATTTTGACACAGACTTGCAAAATTGAAACTATTGCAAAACTGAGTTCAAAACCGGGGGCTGTCGTACATTTACTTTCGTTCTTGGAAACATCTTTGGAAAATGCCCTGAACTCGCAAGAGAACTGACACTTAAATCAACCTAATTCTGAAAATCAAATTTCAGGAACCAGACTTTTGTTAACTGTATGAAAATTAATGTTCTACACTACCTATTATTTTGTCCTGATTCTTCCAATTAAATATAAATAGTTAAAACAACATACATCTTGAATTCGGTGTGTTTGTTTACCCGTCAATTTACTTCGAAGTCAAATATTAATTAGTTTCTATTACGCTTTCCCATGAAAATTTGAGTCAAGGCCTGCCTTTAGAACCAGGCACCTGCTTTTACCTGCAAGGAAAAAGAAAATTAACTTGCATCACCACAACTTCAAAAAGGAGAACATATCGAAAGATCTAGGTTTATTACCGATCTTCAGGGCAGAGAATGCGATAGAGAATTTGACTGGTCGACAAGCGGGCCATATTTTCCCGTATTGCCCGTTGTTAAGGGATATAAAATGGCGCTACTTATGTGTTGATTGTATATCACTGACTTGATTGCGTTTTCGTTGTGTACTGTTTGATTCCGGCAATTCAAGTTTGTCCACAGTAACTATTCAAAATGTTCCGACATATTCTGGAACAACCGGTAGCAGTTAGGTTCTTTCAGTCTGCAGGTTACTGAAACATTTATAAATATTTAAAAGTTTCACTTACTGCTGCAGCTTCAAGTTGTTCCTCATTTTCAACAATTTGCTGAATTTGTGCAGGAGAGAAATGTACAATTGCACCTAAAACTTTCGCCATTTGCTGAAAGAGGTAAATGATATTAAAAACTACACAGGGTGAAAATAAATCGTCTGATACTCATTAAATTCTCTTGAAGAACAGTAAAGATATACTCTATCAACCAAAGATGTACAGTAAAGATATACTCTATCAACCAAAGATGTACAGTAAAGATATACTCTATCAACCAAAGATGTACAGTAAAGATATACTCTATCAACCAAAGATGTACAGTAAAGATATACTCTATCAACCAAAGATGTACAGTAAAGATATACTCTATCAACCAAAGATGTACAGTAAAGATATACTCTATCAACCAAAGATGTACAGTAAAGATATACTCTATCAACCAAAGATGTACAGTAAAGATATACTCTATCAACCAAAGATGTACAGTAAAGATATACTCTATCAACCAAAGATGTACAGTAAAGATATACTCTATCAACCAAAGATGTACAGTAAAGATATACTCTATCAACCAAAGATGTACAGTAAAGATATACTCTATCAACCAAAGATGTACAGTAAAGATATACTCTATCAACCAAAGATGTACAGTAAAGATATACTCTATCAACCAAAGATGTACAGTAAAGATATACTCTATCAACCAAAGATGTACAGTAAAGATATACTCTATCAACCAAAGATGTACAGTAAAGATATACTCTATCAACCAAAGATGTACAGTAAAGATATACTCTATCAACCAAAGATGTACAGTAAAGATATACTCTATCAACCAAAGATGTACAGTAAAGATATACTCTATCAACCAAAGATGTACAGTAAAGATATACTCTATCAACCAAAGATGTACAGTAAAGATATACTCTATCAACCAAAGATGTACAGTAAAGATATACTCTATCAACCAAAGATGTACAGTAAAGATATACTCTATCAACCAAAGATGTACAGTAAAGATATACTCTATCAACCAAAGATGTACAGTAAAGATATACTCTATCAACCAAAGATGTACAGTAAAGATATACTCTATCAACCAAAGATGTACAGTAAAGATATACTCTATCAACCAAAGATGTACAGTAAAGATATACTCTATCAACCAAAGATGTACAGTAAAGATATACTCTATCAACCAAAGATGTACAGTAAAGATATACTCTATCAACCAAAGATGTACAGTAAAGATATACTCTATCAACCAAAGATGTACAGTAAAGATATACTCTATCAACCAAAGATGTACAGTAAAGATATACTCTATCAACCAAAGATGTACAGTAAAGATATACTCTA
The DNA here is from genome assembly GCA_004194415.1 of Aurelia aurita. Taxonomy (NCBI): domain Eukaryota; kingdom Metazoa; phylum Cnidaria; class Scyphozoa; order Semaeostomeae; family Ulmaridae; genus Aurelia; species Aurelia aurita. The sequence continues at coordinate 2,922,224 of REGM01000004.1, forward strand.
TCAACCAAAGATGTACAGTAAAGATATACTCTATCAACCAAAGATGTACAGTAAAGATATACTCTATGAACCAAAACTATAGGGTGAGTCGAAAAGCTTTAACGCGTTTCCAATGTTTAGAACGTATCGGACCTTGGGCCATTTCCATCTATAATGGAAAAGCTAACTTGAGGTGAAACTCGAATCAGAATCACTCAAATCAATGATACCGCTCGACTTCTGGAAAGATTCATAAAGAACTAAAAATGTCGATGCAATTCTGTCTAATTCTTTTTTTTTTATATTCAATTGAAATTTTTACAAAAATGAATTACTTAAGACACTACATATGAACTACTTTACAACACTACAAGGACGATACCACGGGTAGTATGCGGTGCGACCTCTACGGGGGAGGAAAAATTGAGGAAAAGATGGCAATTTTTCCTCCCCTGTAGAGGTCGCACCGCAGACTATACCACGGGGAGCAAAAGACATGACTACCTGTCTAATTCTTGAAGGATTTGGAGGAATAATATCACTTGCTTATTCTATATAGTGTACGGTTAGAAGAGGGCCTATCTACTCAAAGAAACAGGCATCGATTTGGTCTTTTGCGATTTTCTTCCAGTGCTGACTAGTTTCGCCCACTAGGGCATCTTCAGAGCAATTTGCTTATTCTAAGTATTGCAATATCTATAGTGGGCATTTGTCAGGTTACATTTTGGCCAGAATTCAGATAATTGTGTTGGTTAAGGCTTCATAATGTAGCAGAAAGACAAATATCATCAAAATTTTGATCCTGAAATTAGTCATCCCCTTTGATGGTCGATTGGAGATTTTGATGAAAAAGCGACTTTGTCAATCGCAATCGTAGATTGCAAACTTTCTCAAAATTTCAAACAACCAAGCGCGTCGGAAGGAAATCAATAGAACAATTGAGATGTTCTTCACTAGTTTCCTTCTATCGTAAACGCCAATTTTACAGGATAAACGATCGGCTCTTTTTCGTAGTTTCGAGCATCTAATTGACATACCGTCAAGGTTGAAGAAGAAACGCTATTTGAACAAAACTGAATTTAGGTTTCTTCCATCTTTGGTGAACATTTCAATATTCAACACAGTGGAACCAACGGATGAAGACTTTAAGGGAACACTCACCTTTCTTTGTTTTCCCATCATGTACTGATAAAGAATGTTCTTCAAGTACTGCAAAAAGAACTATAAAATTTAGTTTTGAAGCATTCAATTCTTCGTACAAGAAGACACGAATGCATAAAAAATAAATATTCAAGCTCGGTAAACTTAATAAAATTTTGAATATTTTTCAAAAACTTTCTTAGGTAACCCGGTGTAGGAATATTTTTCAGCTGTCGTTGAAAGGTTAAAATGTAAAGTCTATTTTTCGATCAAGAGATAATGAGAGATCAAGATTTCTCAGTTGCATAATATAAAGCCAAAGTTCCTCCATGCTGACACTTCAACTCAAAAAATAGTTAAACAGGTTCCAATTTTGAGAGAGGTCTGGAAAGATCAGATGTCTGGAAACAGACACTACATTTCTGACTTGTACAACCAACAACATTTTTCGTCAGACAATGTTTACATTATGAAATGCCTGCCAAATTCGGTGTTTGAAACAGTTCATGACATGAACAATGCCATTAGCAGTAGTGCTTGGTTTTGACGCACAAAGAAATTCAGCGGACCAGCTTTTTCGTGTGAAAAAAACTATTTGCAACCAACCTCGTATTCGAGTGGTTCTGGAGTCGAGGGCGAACCGGCTACTGATGTATTGAGATTGCCACTAATATTGAGACTCTCTGGTCGTCCATTTCGAGGTGATTTCTCCAGCTGTTGAACAAATCAAATTATTCAATTATGATCATTCGGGAAAGCCAAATAGATATACAAATTAGGCTATGTTCACATTGCTCCGTATTAGTTTTTATCCGTTTTCATTTTGATTCGTTTTACCCGTTCAGACTGCTTTGGGTAATTATGAAAACGCTGCGAAAACGATGAAGCGTTCACACTGCTCCGGATAAAAAAGAAAACGCTATCAAAACGCGACCCTCGTCTACAGCCCTAAAAATTGGTGACAAACTTTTCAAAGATTTCTCCAAGCATTAGATTAGCCTCGAGTGACTCAGCAATGTTGAGAACTTGTCGAAATTGGCATGTGCTAAGCATTTTGTTGTGTTGTTGTAGTTGCTAGCGTTTTCAAAAGTATCCGTTTTTGCGTTTTCGGTGTTCACACTGCGTTTTTGCGTTTTCAAAAGTCTCCGTTTTCAGGGAGGAGCAGTGTGAACGCAAGGTGAAAACGGATACTTTTTTATCCGTTTTCATATGAATACGGAGCAGTGTGAACGGGGCCCTAGACTGATAAAGTTTGGTTTATGGCCTTCACTCCTGTGGTGAGCTGATTTGTTAAAATTAAACAGGAAGCAACTAAACATGCATAAATCTCAAAATAGTCAATAGGACTGCGGAGATTCTCTTCCTTGACTTGATGCCCAAAAACCATCTTCTGACCAAACATTTTCCGCTTGCAAGGCTAGCTTGGTTTAGTTATTGAGGATTAAAATCCAAACGTTTGTATCCTAGAACAGACTACTAGAAACGAACGATAACAAGACATAAACATGAAACGCTGAAAAGACATGAACGCCTGGCACTGGGTGACTGCTTAAACTATTCTGAATACTGTGGTGTCAATAAAACAGTCCATGTTCTTATTGAGGCACGGCACTGCAACGGCGGTGAAGCTGAAAAATCTTTACGAGTTTCATACCACCTTAAGCATTTCAGCAATGGACCATAACATCTTCAAATTTTCCACTGTACTTTAACAATTCACTGACCATAAAGTGTATCTATTTAGTATTTACAGAATCAATCCAAAAGTACTCGGAAATAAGCTCAACTGGTTGTGTGCCCTGGCACCTTACCTTTAATTTCAGACTGCGTTCTCTTTCACGGTAAGCAGTCAGTTCCGCACCAAGCATGCTGATCTTTGCCTGAAAATGGAAACGAATAAATACGTGAGATTTCCAATAACAGTGAATGTGAATATCGACCGTCTTGAAGAGAAACATGTCTGATTACCTCAACCTGTCACTATGAACGTTCTATAAATGGGAAGGGGTCTAGTAAAAGTCTCATACAAACTTATAATGCAAGTACTGAATTGACACCAGACACTGGAGAGAAAGTTATGACTTCTATCATTGATTGGCTGTCTACGCAAGCAAATGTCGGTGCAAACTTACGCAAGAACAAGAGTCCAATCCTTTAGTTGGATATAATATTTACTTCAATACCTTATGCGTTATCATCTTTAAAAATTTGATATTTGTTGATGTAATTTTATGAGGATAAAAAATGAGGATGCTGAAAATAAATCAAATAATAGGCCTTGTAAAACAAAGATAATAATAAAAATAACACTGAAAGATTTTAACCTTCAAATTTGAAACTTCCACCTGCTCTGTATCGTTCTCAGACTACGAGGAATGATGAAGATAAATATAACAATGTAAATATTGTAAATAAAAGTCAATTATCTCTTAACCGTAAATACTAAAAACGCCATAGAATATAAGCACTAAAAGTATCAGGCTGTGCCCTTCGTCAGTAGTCAACTACTGACTTCTGACTACTGACGAAGGACACAGCCCGATACATTTAATTCTTATATTCTATGGCGTTTTAGTATTTACAATTAGAGATTATCGACTTTTATTGCTATTCATACTTCGCCACACGCTGCACATTTATTTGAATAAATATTGTAAAGCATGATCAGCTACTATCGTGTTGTTTTTAAGTGAGGAAATGACCCGGTGTAATCTGGAAAAGGCCAGCTATTTCACTTTTTAAGATTAAGATGAATTTTGTATTTGTAAAGGTATTTTAAGATAAAAGGGAAAATACCGAAAATCTCAAAATTTGCTCTGCATTGCAGCACCAGTCTTGTTGACATATCTAAAGTAGAGTTTGTAAATCGAAAAATTTGACAAAAAGATTTGCGAAGATTTTGATTTTGCGAACACAGCTTAAACTGTAACTCAGCAAAAATTCTTAAATGCTACCCTAACTACCGTTATACGACAATTAGGATTTTGACATTTGGGGTTGAGCCATTTGGATCTTTAACAGAAATGCTGTGGGAAGCATACCTTTAACTCGAAGGGGCGCTAAGTAAAATGTCCACAAATCTAGGAAAGGCAAACAAACTTTAAATGGCACAATTTTGTATCTCAGTTAAGTTGACCAATCCCAACCGTAGAGCAACCATTTGGGGTCTTCTATCAATTTTAACAAAAATCTCATTGCCAATTCTGCACCCTAAAAACAGTCAACATAACAGCAAAAAGAATACAAATATACTCACATTTCCATTGTTATTTGGAAGATGATTATACAACTCCCAATCTTCACCTTCTCTATTCATTTTCGCAGCAGGGGGCAATGCTCCTTTCTCTGCCAATAATTTCTTCATTTCAGATTGATTCTTCTTCATTTGAATTTTCAATTTCTTCTCAATGTTTGCTTTTTCATTCTTATGACTTTCTTCCAACTCCGCCATCTTCGCTAGATGAACCTGTTCAATTTCACTCACACTATTCTGATGTTCATCAGTCAATGATTTCCCTTGTGATTTCAAATTCTCGAGATCTTCTTCGTGCTTCGTCACCATTTCACGTATCCGCGTATCAAAATCTTTCTCTAAAACTAAAAATTCTTCTTCATGTTTAACTCTCTGTTCTTCCAGTGCCGTTTCCATCGTTTCTAATTTCTTCGCCGTCTCTTGCTGTAAATTCTTCATATCATTGTCTCTCAAAGCCATTTCTCGTTTAAATTCATTAATCTGGTCTTCATACTGGCTGACTATTCTCTGTTCTTCTTTCTGCATTCTTTCAATAGTTTCATCCAGCCCGTCTTCGTTCTCTCTGTCCTGGTCACTCATTTTCGCCTGAAATTCTTTAATAACTTGCTTCACACGTGACGTATACTCATACTCCTTATCCTCAACTTGTGCTTCGTATTTTTTCTGCATGTCATCAATCTTCTTTTTCGTATCCTTCTGCAATTTTTCAAATTTACTTTGATTCTCTTCAAGTAAATCTTCTTTTTGCCTTTTCAAAGCTTCCATCTTCTCGACAGTTTTATTTTGCATGCGTTCCTCTAAGTCTTCAACCTAAAATACGAACACATAAAGTTGAAAAGTCTTCCAACGGTGATAGCCTTGTCATTTTGAACCATAATTTGAAATTTTAGAGATACATACTTAAACATAAGCTTTTCATCCAACACTCATCAAAGAAGAAAACTTCAGATAATAACCGAAAAATAAAACGTGCTTCTCTATCTGTTTATATATGCGATCCTGACATAGGCAAACATTTACTTCAAAACTGTCTTCTTTCATGTAGGAACTTTAAAATCTCAAAACTAAAATGCCAAAATGTGTACACATATTCTTTTCAATAATTTTCAATTGGCTACTGGCTTTGACTGTCCTAAAATGCCCTATCGATAACTGTAAATAAATTGTGGTATTCCAAAAAGTTCGTTGCCTGCTTAACAGCAAACTGAGAACAAACTCCCCATTTTCAAAATGTTTTCGCCGTTAAATCACATGCATTCGTTTTTAGAAAATAGGTAGAAGTCAGTGGGTTCTCAAATAGGCAAAGAATTTTGTTGGCAAACCCGATATCATTATCAACATACCTTGGCAGCTAGTCTTTCAGTCTCTCTCTTCTTTGCATCAAAATCTTCTCTCAATTTCTCTAACTCTCCAGTTCTACTCTTGTCCAAATCTTCCAGCTTCGCTTTCAGCTCATTTTCAAAACTAGCATTCAATTCAGCAGCTTTCCTCTCATTAACATTCGAAGTGTTATCCAGATTCGCTCGCAGCTCTTCGATAACAGTTATCAGCTCACTAATCTTATTATCTTTCTGTTCAACAACAGACGAATTTTGTCTCTTCAAATTAGCAATTTTACTTTCTGCTTTCTTTTTCATATCCATTAATTTCCCTTTGTTTTGATCGCCTAACTCTTTCGCTTGATCAGACAAACCAACTTCCATATTTCTTTCATATTCATTTATCTTTTCCATCATTTCTTCTTCCTTCTGATTCAAATTTTCAGTCAATTTCTTTTTCTGTTCTTCAAACGATTGTTCTAGTTTCTCTATTTTCACAAAATATTCCTGCTCCTTCGTGAGTAATTTCTCTTCCAAACCTCTCTTCTGTTGAACGATTTCAAGAAACTTAGCATCAACTTCCTGACTGCTATCCTCCCCAGCTAAAACCTTCATCTTTAGTTCTTCTTGTTGTGCTTTTGAGTTCATTAGTTCTTTCTCTAACTTCACTAATTTTTCTTTATATTCTTCGCTACATTTATGCAATTCACTTCGATAATCACCAGCTTCTTTCCTCGTTATACTTTCCTTCTCTTTCCAATGCTTCATATTTTCATTATATTGTTTATCAGAATGCTCTAGCCTTTCTTCTAAGTGTTTCTTGTCTCGAGTAAGTCCATTAATAACATTATCCAGTTCATCAAATTTTGTTTTAAAATTGTCTTCTGCCTCTGCTATCTTAGCCTCGTATTTTTCTATTATTTCTTGTTTCTGTTCATCTTTAACCTTTTCATTCTTTTCGATAGCAGATTTAGATTTCTTTTCTTTATCAGCCATAATTTTCTTGAATTTCGTTTCTAATTGTTCATATTTCTTCTGAGATTCTTTCGAAATTCTCTCGATTTCCTTTTGATGATTTTCGTCCTTAGTTTTCACTTCATTTTCAAACTTAGTAGCTTCTGCGCTTGATTTTTGATTCAGTTCTCCAACTTTCTTCTCCAACTCAATTTTCAGCTCTTTCTCTTTCTTGGCCAAATTTAGTTTTGATTGTTCTAGCATCGCTTTGGTTTCAACTAAATCATCCTTAACACCTTTCAGCTTACTCTCTAACCCTACAACTTTTTCTTTACTGCCTGCCTCAATTCCTTGAATCCTACTTTCATAATGTTTACTTTCAGAGGAACTCTTCCTTCTTATTTCCTCTAATTCCTTTCTATATTTCTTCTCCGTGTTTTCAACCTCTTTGCGATGATCAGCTTTCAACTTCTCACTTTGACTTTCCATCAATTTCAACTTTTCTGAGACATCTTTAAAACGATTTTCTAACTCATCTCTTTCCTTCGTAATCTTTAACACCATATTTTCAAACTCTTTCTCCCCTGATATCTTCAAATCTTCCTTCTCCTTGATTTCTTTCATTAATTCCTCAATTCTCTGATTGCTCTTCTTGCGTTCTTGGCCCCATTTCTTCTCCTCCCCAGCCCACGCTTCTTTTTCTTTCTCCAGCATTCCATTCAGCTCAGCAATTCTCTTCTCCTTCTCATGCAAATCTGACTGCATTTTCTGCTGATTCTCAGTCATTCCAACTTGCGCCCCCCTTAACAAATCCTCAAGACTTCCAATCTCTTTCAATTTCCCATCCAATTGTCTAGAGACTTCAAGCATACCACCTTCTGCTTGTAGAAGCTTCGATTCTAAATCAGCGACTTGAATCGACAACCCTTCTTCACTCACTTTTGAAGATGCTACAAATTTTGCTAACTGGTCTTCGACAAGATCTTTCTCATTCCTAACCTTCTCCATCTGTCGACAGCTCTCTTCATATTTACTCTTCATTTCCTTATTCTTTAACTCAAAATCTTCTCCTAAATTCTTCTTCTCATTCTTCACACTGTCCAATTCTCCTTTCAACGTGTTGACATCTTCCTCTAAACTTTTGATCTGCGAAGAATACTTTTCTTCTAGCGCAACTCGTTCTGCATCCAAATTCTGAACACTTTCTCCTTTCATGTTCTCGTATTCCTCCTTGATCTTCCTGACATCTTCCTCAAATTTGGTTGACATTTCTTGACTACCTTCGCTCGCTTGTTCAAAGCGCGTTTTCAACATTTCATACTCCGATGTCTTTTCCTTGACCTGAGACTCCGCATCCTTCACAGCTTTTTCTAGTTTCTCATTATGCTCTTTATAACTCGAGTTCAATTTCTGTAGCTCAACGAGCTCTTCTTCCGATGCTTTATATTTCGATTCAAGCTCCTTCAACTCTTTCTCCCACGTAGCTAGGCCAGTTTTCAATTGGGAAACCTCATCGTTCTGCTTCTCAGAGTTCACCTCATATTCTTTCCGAGCATGGGTTATTTGTGCTTCAGAATCTTGAATTACGCCTTGTAGCTTCCTTTCTTTCGCCTCAATATCAATATTCTTTTCCTCCAATTCCTTGGTCAGCTCGTCAATCCTCTTCTCAAAATCAGCAATAATCCCCTCTGAATCACTTTCTTTCGATTCTACCTCAGCAATCCTGGTTTCGTAATCCTGTATCGTCGTTTCTTTCTCGGTTACGGTATTTCGTAATTCTTTTATCATCTTTTTCATGTCGTTCAGTTTCGATTCGTACTTACGAGTTGCTTTGCTGATTTCGACGTGCTTTTGCGATTCTTGCTCTTTCTGTTTACTTTCCATGTCCTTACCGAACTTAGCCTCTATTTCAGCTATCTTAGTCTCGTTTTGCTTGATGGTTTCTTGCAGCTCAGTTATCTTGCTGTGACTTGCTCGTTTCACTTTGTTCACAAGTTGTTGTTGCTCGTCCTGCTTCAGTTTCAACTGCCGATTGTGCTGTTGCACCAATTCTGTCATCTTTGCCTTAAAAGTAAAAAGTTTCTTTAATTGCAAATTAACGAAAATCACGTTTAAAAGGGGAGTCAATGTAGCACAACGAAATCTTTGTAGATCTTTAGATCGGTGTTCAGACGTGATATTTTAATACCAAAATCTTATCACAGGACGAAGCTCCAGGCACAATTTCAGACAGCCCCTTATTCTAGGCACAATTTCAGACAGTCCCTTATGCCTATTAGAAAACTTTCCCAAGATATTGGAAACTAACAAAGGAAAACGAAAGCAAAAAGGCAGACATTTGAAAAGCCGGAAAGTTCCACTGTTTTCCAATATATGGCCTAACGCATCCGATAGCAAAAGAGATCAAGCAACTGTTTAGAATAGTAATCTCACCTCCTCCTCTGTTATCTTCGTGTTAGCATCATAATATTTCTTTTCCCAATCTAGGAAAATAAACGAACGAAGCACTTAAAAACTTGAGCAAGTACTTAAAATATTAACAATATCAAATTCCCAATTTTATCTATATAGAGCATGAATCTCCAACATGGGATGCCAAGCAACTGATGTTTGTAGAATCCCCAATAGACATCCTAGTTGCCTCCTACTAAACCCCATCCCAACTTCAAAATGATTTAGGCAGCCAGAGAAAAATCAATGGAACGCGTGAAAAAGCATCGCTCATTTTTAGTTTGCTATTATCAGCGACGATTTTACCAAGATAATGACAGTTGAATTGACAAAAAACAAGAATTACCAACCTCCGCGTTCTTTAACAAGTGACTGAATCTTTGCTTTCGCAGTGTTGTCTTTTTCGCCATATTCTTTAATTTCTGCATCAAGGTCGCTAATTTTCAATCGGAATTTCTCAATTTCCCCGTCTTTGCTTTTCAATGAATCTTGTTTCTGTTCCATTAATTTCTGAAAATCTTTGATCTGCAATCAAATAAAACAGTAAGGTTAATTCTTAAATTACATCTGGAATAGCAAATTACTTAAATTATATACATCTGAATCCACCACCAAATTTTCCACTTTTGTCATTCATTAAAAATTAACACAACTTTATTTCAATGTAAAATATGCTATATCAAGTATATCAGTCAGTCAGTCAGTCAGTTATTTGTTTTAAGTGGGCTGTCAGGATTTTCTAGCTACTTAAAGCTAATTTAGGCCCACTATGCATGCCGCATCCAGGCATGGGACCCCTAGTTTAACGTCCCTTCCGAAGGACGGCGAAGTGAGTTGCGAGGTCAGTCCCCAGGTCAGGCCACCGAGGTCACCCATCCGGAGTTTGACCTCACTCGACCGAGCTTAACTTCAGTCACCTGATGAAAACTGTATAAGCCGCTCGGCCACTCAAATCTATCAAGAAACATTGGCACAGGTGAAATAAATGTTTGTTTCAGAGAGAATGTTAATATGAATGGTTTTGATGAACGATAAAAGCANGAGCTAAACTGCAGTCACCTGAGGAAAACTGAATAAGACGCTCGGCCACTCAAATTGATCAAGAAACATAGCACAGGTGAAATAAATGTTTGTTTCAGAGAGAATGTTAATATGAATGGTTTTGATGAACGATAAAAGCAAACAATGGGAAGTGGATTCAGACTTTTGGACCAGATTGTCTGTGTTTGTGAGAAAATACTCCAATGTGTCGCTTATAGGGTTGCACCTCAATAAATTCGTAAAAGAATTTCAGTTGTGAGTAAATCTTAGCGTATTTCAGGTTTTTGGTGTAGGTTTTGATATTCGGCACAGGTTTTGGTTTCTCCTATAAGAGACTGATATATGGCATGAAAAAAATTGTAAAGGCATGGATTACAACTCAAAGAAAGTAAACACAAATATATTCAGATTCAGACACGTTGCTTGACAAAAGCCTCTTGATGAAATAGGTCATAACTAGATCTTTATATTACGACAAGCTTCATGCACTAACCCATCAGATTCAGTTGGTTGTTCTAGCACACCACAACATACTCACGAAAAAGCCTTTCCAAAACAATCCTTTTATAGGGCCTTCAGGCTTTCTTTGGAAACGTAGCCGTGCACATCCAAGCTAAAAAGCTTATCATTAGCAAACAAATGAACCTATGGACTCCCTGCGCCTTTTCTTTCACAGTAATAACTATTCTGTTGCATACCTTTTCAGCAAATGTAACTTTCATTGCATCCTCTTTCTTTTGATAAATGGCCTGCATTTCTTTCTCTTGCCTCAGAATCGCTTCTTCTAAGATATGCTCCTTTAACTCCTTTTCGACATCTTTTCTCATACTTTCCTGCTTTGCTTGAAGCTTTGAAATTGTCTCAGTCTTTGATTTATTCTCTTCTTTATGTGCAAGCATTTCTGCTTTTAAGTCATTCTTCTCTGCTACCAATTTCTGCATGTTTTCCATCATTTCCTGTATTGCCGTTTTCTTTTCTTGTTCCAAACGAAGTATGACATCCTGGGCACCTTTTAACTGTTCCTAATGAAATAAAATTGAAAATGGATTAAATGTAACGTGTCTGAGTGTGGCTAACTATAAAATAATTCAAGAGACAATACTCCTTAGTATATGAAATATTTAAAGAGAATTCAAAAATTTACTAGAGCTTTTCAAACATTTCAAATTTCTTTCCCTCTTCGAAGCAGTTTGAAGTTTTGTACCAAGAGAAACATTTCAAAATCAAGGATTTAACAGAATCAACTATATAACCATATTCATTTATCCAAGGCAAAATCATATATGAGTTGCTTACATGATTCGATCTGTAAAGTTTCTCCTTTACATTGTGCAAAAGCCGCGTCAGAGAAACATGGCAAATCTGTGAACCACGTTCGTGAAAGGGTTCAAGAGCGAAAAAGGCCAGTAAATTAAAAAAAACAAGAATAGAGACATCTAGAGAAAAAATATGGTAGAAAGAACGAAAGTGTCTTGGGTGCGAAAATACATTTTCTATACTTGACAAATTAAAATTAATTACCTTGAATTTGTCCATGTCTTTCTTTTGCTTTTCCAGCATATTTCTCATTTCTTCAACCTGGACATAAACAATTAAAACATCTACATGAGTAATCCTTCAGAGATATAAGTGGGATGTCGAGTGGTACTGCCAAGTCACAGTCAAATCCTGCGTAGCCAAGCGTACTCCATGATCTGAAGCTTCATTTTACAATAGAAGGACCAAAAAAACTGGACATCAGAGATATCTTATAAGGTCTGAATCTAAATTTTATTCAAAACACATTCTCAGACTTGAAATTTAAAAGGTTCAAAGAAAAGATTTACAGCGTTTCACTAGTTATTGGCATACTCATAGGAAATGACACAGTGGTGCACGTATGTATTGAACAAATTTCCAGTTTAACCGCGAGAAGTAAAAATTCTCTGAAGTAATCATCGCAAGTAATCATCACCTTTTCAATTGGAATTGGGGACATCCTTGAATCTACAACGAAAAGAGCAATACAGTTTGAACAATAAATTTTACATTTATCTTTTAATTAGAATATCAATAGAAAATATGGCCTAAGCCTTATTTCTGTACGGTAATGGTTAGTTCGTTAGAGGCACAAACTGACAGTCTGGTCATTGGCGGCAAAGCAGACATCAGCATAAAAGCACAATAGTTACAACTGTATGGCAAAGAAACGCAACAACATCTAGGGACAATATCAACCAGGGACTCTAACTACTTTATGGCAATATCACATTACTTTGACGATAATAAAGAAAGGCAAGTTACCTGAATTTTGCTGAGGCTCCTACGGCAAAGACAATAATTTTGCATTAATGAGAAATTGCATGAAGTATTTATATAAAGTGAAACGTATGTGGGANATTTCTGTACGGTAATGGTTAGTTCGTTAGAGGCACAGTCTGGTCATTGGCGGCAAAGCAGACATCAGCATAAAAGCACAATAGTTACAACTGTATGGCAAAGAAACGCAACAACATCTAGGGACAATATCAACCAGGGACTCTAACTACTTTATGGCAATATCACATTACTTTGACGATAATAAAGAAAGGCAAGTTACCTGAATTTTGCTGAGGCTCCTACGGCAAAGACAAGAATTTTGCATTAATGAGAAATTGCATGAAGTATTTATGTGAAACGTACATGGGAAGTGAAACGTATGTGGGAAGATATGGGGAAATACATCGAAAATAAACAATTTTGGCGGGTCAAGAAAGAACGAGTTAACATTTATCTGTTTACAGTTGTTTATTGTATATTTTTACACCAACGACATCTGGTAAATGGAAGATAAACAAGACTTTATAATTAGAATGCGGGCTGAAGAAGAGAAAAAGCTAAGTCTTTCAGATCCGAGGTAATAAAACGCTTTATGCAACAAATTCGTACCTGATCATTGCCTTTTTCTTTAAAGAAGCCAACCTGGGTGAAAAAGCAAGATCTAAAACAACATCCATCGCAATGTCTTGTGTTCAGATATGTATAATAAGCAACTTCAACAGCATTACCGAAATCTACACTACAATGAGTGGAACACTGGAATACTTTTGACTTTAAAGCAAGAATTTGATTGGCTAGGCATGACAGCGGTGCACACATCTATTTCTGACACAATTTCAGCCAACAATGTAAAGTTGGCTCAGACATGTGATGTGACTTCGTAAATTATCCAAAATCAGTTCGATTGGTCCCAAAGGGGCTCGTTTTGGGCTGAAAGGAATTTTAAATTAACGATGAATTTTTCCTATGAAGCCGACCCTATCTAGCAGTTTGATATACCGGGTGAGTCAGAAAAAATAACCCCCGTTTGCAAGGCTACTGCTCCCTGGATATCAAGGCAATAATATTAGTAAATATATTGTTTAATAGTGGACATGTTCAAATAAATTCTAAATTTTACCTGGCTGAAATCGGCGACTCTGTTCTGAAATTATGAGGGATTTTCTCAAGAAAGCCCCTCCAGGAAACCTTCAAAAACGGCATAAAATCACGACCAAATTTCCGTCATATTTCTGCCTTAATAGCAATTACTTTTGCATGCTTTAGCATGTTTTATCCCTTTGGGAGGATAAAAGTGCCATCCCTGGGAACATAACAACATTATACTCCGAGATTTTATCCTCCAAAGAGGATAACAAGTGCTAAAGCATATGCAAGTCATTGCTGTAAGGCAGAAATATTTGGAAAAATTTGCTCGTGATTTTAGGTCTATTTTGAAGGTTTCTTGAAGGGGCTTTCTCCAGGAAAATCGCTCATAATTTCAGAACGGAGTGGCCGATTTCAGTCAGGTAAATTTGAACATGTCAACCATTAAATAATGTATTTGTCAATATTATTGTTTTGATATCCGGGGAGCAGTGGCCTTTCAAACGTGGATTGTTTTTCCTGACTCACCTGGTAGGAGGTCCTGAAGGGGTAAATGGGATCTGAAATTTGCGTAAAATGACACTCTGGGAATGGGATTTTGTGCTGGGACTGGGATTTTATGAGCTAGGATTGGGAATACCAACGGCAAAAACAACAGATTGGGAAAAGGAGTTGATCTTTTTACATCTACAAAAAAGTGACTGGGATTGTGCGCAAAGTATGACTGAAACACGGGATTGAGGACACCCCTTCAGGACCCTTCATATACAGTTCTTAATCGTTGTTTCATTTCCTAATCAAATGTGAAGAATGAAAAGCTTTACCTTTGTTTCTAAAACTTTTATCAGTTCATCCTTCTCTTCTAAAGACAGACGCATGGCTTCTTCCATATGCCGTTTAGCTTGCTGTTCTAAGTCGATTGTCTAAAAGAAACAAATATGTCATCCACAACCTTGCTGAACGCAATAAACGGAAAACTAACATCCAGAATGTCTTTCTCTTTGATGCATGAAAGGATATGGTCCAAAACATTTGCTTTTGCCAACCAAGAAAGAGCTTTTTACCCTTTGAAGAGCCCGGCTGCTGTGGCCCTAGTTTAATGAACTTCTGTGAACTGCCAGACCATCATGTTATCTGAAGGTGATCGACATAGCAAACTTCAAGGACACGAATCAACCAAAGGAATCCAGTTGCTCCTGCCTGTTACATCTGAATCCATAGATGTTTTTTGGTGCAAAATCAAGCAAAAATCACTGCAAGTAGATTTGCACAGAATTTTGATGGTTGTAATATGAAACCATAATGGAAAAGATAAAATGGAAGTAAAAAGCAAGACGTTTGAACATATATATAATATATACCTCTTTATATATATAGTTCAAATATATACCTCTTTCAGCTCTGTTATCCTTCTAAGTTGCTTATCTTGTCCTGATGTCAAAGTACTCTGCAAAAGAAAAACGATTCTTCATCACAATTACTTCCTTTTTTAATTAGCAACAAAATCATAACAACTTTTTAAACATCTATTACAGGGAACTAGCACCACATTTTTTGGGGTTCACTGTGTAGAGCATATATTTAGCTTACCTCCAGTTTCTCTTTTTCCTTTTGGACACCTTTGTATGCATCAACAACCTTGGAGAAAAAAGGAGAAAATCATTGACAGAATATTCTGTTTTGAACTTCATCTTTGACAATTTGACTTTCTTGACAAATCTTAAAATCCAGATGAAGCCACTATCACAAAAACAATTGCCTGGATGGAAGGTAATGAAAATACACAAACCAACTAAAACTGATTTGGGTAATTGGTGTATTCTCAATACCTTCCAATCAACTCCAAGGGCCAATAATATCATTATGAATTTTGAAATTATGAATTTTCTTCCCATTCCACATGACTACTGCAACTTGTTATCTATATTATCTTACAGTTGGCCATGAGGTTTCGAAATCCTTCATTCAAGCCTTTCACTCTCTTTCTGCAGTTGTTCTCTGCTTGCCCTTTCCCTCACTTCCCTATCTATTTCCCAATATCAAACATCAATACATTGCAGTGTTGACGTTCTTCACTGCAAGTCCAAAATATTGAATTTTCCCCTTTGTCATTTCCTACCCAATTTCAAGGAGTAAAAGTTGAGTCCTGGTCAACCTACAATCAAAGGCTACCAAAAATAAAGCCAAACAATTATTCAAAATACTTTATAATTAATTCTGCAACCAAATACCAGGTATGCCAAACATGATATCAAGTAAACTACTCAACACATTTTCAAAACTCATGTCAGAGTTCAACAACATGTATGAAGTCAGTCTTTTGACAGGAAGAAAACAAATGAAAATAAAAAATATTTAGAGTAGTTTCTTTTCCATCTACTCTCATGTGGGCACGCAACCAGTATAGGTTTTCAAGTGCAGCCAATATGGATTCAAAATTTGGGTATTGATTAGTACGAAAATGAAATGTTTCGAACCCAAGACATAGCTCAACAGCAACAACTGGTATTTTTCATGACAAATCACGTAATTTCAGTCACAAGAAACAGATCTAAAATTGCACCAACCTCTGAAAACCTTGTTTTATATCTGCTCAATGTTTTCTCTTGCTTCTTGAACAGATGAAATAAATCCTCATGAGAGAGATTGGTCAGCCTTACATTTGTTTCCATATCAAACTCTGTGTCTGATTTATCATGTGCTGGTGTGGAAGGTGTCGATGAAAGTGACAGATCAAGTCCTCTGTGACTCTTGGGAGTAGATGGGACAGCACTTTTAGGTGTTGATGGAGTTGAGTTTCTTGGTGTAGAAGGGACAGAGCTTCTAGGTGTTGAATAGACAGAGTCGTCTGGAGCTGCATTCTTTGAATTACTCCTTTGAAGAGGAACATGCTCATCTGCTGGCTTTTTCTCAGTCAATGGTGTAGAAGCTGCACCACTCAGGACACCTAATGGGTCTGACTCATCTTGATCAAGAAGACCATTATTTTCAGCTTGAGCTTTTCCAACCTGTGTACAGAAGCTTTAGTTTAACAAGCAGGCTAAAAAATTAGTTAGAAGGGCCCAATAAAACTTTCAGATCAATCATATTTAACGCCTCTTGTGTATTTGAATAAGGTGCAAAACATCCATTTTTGATACAGTACAGGCATTGTACACATTTAACATCGCAAAATTTCATTAACATTTTCAAGAATTCTTCACATTCTGATAAGACTTCTAAAGTGGTTTCAAACAAGAATGCTTAATTAAGAAATCAAAAATTTTCTCAAAAATTGTTAAGAACTCTTGAGCATTATTTGGTACAAAAGTGTTAATGTGTGCAAGGCTTGTGCTGCATCCATCAATAAATTGCACATAGGGATATTCGGTGAGAGGGTTCTAGTGACGGGCAGAACACTTAACTCATTGACCCCGAAGGCGCTATCGCACTGCATTATTCTTATCCCTACACCGTTGTGTTAAACAACGACTGCGCTTCCCGAGTACAAAAGAGCTACAAGAGGAAGAAAATAGTGACCGTTTCTTAACAATTTTCACTAAAAACTGGTAAACCCTGTCGAAAAAGTTTCTAGAGAGAAAATGTAGAAAAAAGATTACAGTTTCGGAGAAAAATATCGTTAGATTCATCAAATGTACACACAACATGATTATTGGGTTAAAACCTTAAAATTTTGTCATGCAAGGTTAAAAATTAAAAGTTCCAGACCCTGAAACGCAAAATTCATACAAAAAGAGGTAAGTTTCTACTACATACAATGTTCAATATTTCATAGCAATGTTATTTTAACGTATTTCAGTTTATCAATTGTCTTTTCTCTTATGAAACTCTCCGAAGCACTCTATAGAGCTCTATGTAAAGGTTTACGGAACTGCCTAGGCCATTGCTGCATCCTTTGCATTTCACGCGCGACTCACTTTGTCTACTCCTTCCTCTTCGCTGTCTCAGTTAGATTCGTCATCTGTAAGTCCATCTTCATCGACAGAAACTTCATCTACATCGATATCAGAATTAGCTCTGAGTTCCTTGTTCGTGAATCCCCGAAATTAAACAAATCGTTGATAACGTTCACAGACATTTCGTAATTTGTTCAACATCACAGTGCTTGTGCGAAATATATTGTTTACAGTTTGAACAGGATTATCTTGACATTTTACTATGGCAACCCCTATACATCTTTCTATCAAAACACAGCTTGTTTCATAAGCTATCTAAAGGTCTTTGTCTTAGAGACAAAAGGGGCCCACAAGAGTAAAGATTACATCATCTCTGTGGCATGCTTTTGTTGCGCCATATGGCGCTTTCAGGGAAACGAGGCTTGATCACGGGGAGCGCCATACGGCGCTTACAGGGATTCAAGGCAAGAGCAAAGGGGCGCCATATGGCGCTTATCGGGGTCAATGAGTTAATATAAGAAATTGATAAGGAAATAGCACAAAGAATCATTAGTAGAATATCCTATCATCTGTTTCTGTTTTTTCCATTAGATTTAATAAGCATAGAAGAAAAAGAAAGAAAAACTGTGTTGAGTAACAGCACCATTTAATAACTATCGTTTTCTGACACGGGTCACAGCAAAACATCAGAAGAAAAAGGAAGCATCATTTCATGTACCTCTAGAAGGTGCTGAACCCTAGCCAATACTTCTTGAGGAGAATTTCTCCTTGCCAATGATCTTTCATTTGGCGTTGGTGTTTTTTCTCCTGAATGACTTTCATCTTTGGAACCATTTTTTGAACTTGGTGTTGACGGCCTCCTCTCTGCTGTTGGTCTGCTCCTAGGGGTTGATCTTGNTTTCTGTTTTTTCCATTAGATTTAATAAGCATAGAAGAAAAAGAAAGAAAAACTGTGTTGAGCAACAGCACCATTTAATAACTATCATTGTCTGACACTGGTCACAGCAAAACATCAGAAGAGAAAGGAAGCATCATTTCATGTACCTCTAGAAGGTGCTGAACCCTAGCCAATACTTCTTGAGGAGAATTTCTCCTTGCCAATGATCTTTCATTTGGCGTTGGTGTTTTTTCTCCTGAACGACTTTCATCTTTGGAACCATTTTTTGAACTTGGTGTTGACGGCCTCCTCTCTGCTGCTGGTCTGCTCCTAGGGGTTGATCTTGGACTTTTCTAAAAACAGAGCAATATCAAATTTCATTGACCACAAGGGTGGAAGGTTGTAAAGTTTGGGGTAGACTCAAGAAAAAAATCAAGGAAACACCCTTGAGACTCTATTTTCTTCTTTTTAGCCTATTTTTGACCCTTCCGCTGCCCATGCACTACATGTGGGTTTCTTATGGTAGATGGTAGATCTATGGTAGATCTGTGACTCCATTTGCCGAGGCAATAGTCAGATGTTTTTTAAAGATGTGATTCAACTATTTAAAACAGTGCACAAAAATACATGTAAATTAATTTGATGCAATTGAGACACATTTCTTAGCAGATAACGGTGTCTGTAGCACTTTCTCCTTTCTCCTTCTTTCTTCCTTCCCCGTTGCAGTATCATTTAATTCTAGATTGGAAAGTTTGCAGAGCATATGCAAGATCTTGCACATGCATGAGCTCTCAAAGTTTAAAATATTAGCCGTGCAATCACCAATCTAACCAAAAGATTACATCATATTGTTTTCAGCAAGAAACCATGAAATTTCAGCGGAAATCCTACTCAGGCCATCTCAGCTTGCACACTTGCAGATTACAAACTTTGCAGTTTGGATTTAATTCATTGAAACAATCAGTCATTCTTTTCATCCTTGTGTACCATTTTCAATTTTTCCTAACCATAATCTACAGTAATGCAAGTGAACCATCAAAAACTTTAGCTTGAATAAAAAACATATTGATGGATAAAATAGAGATTATGACGACATCAAGAACAAAGATTAACAACAATGGGACCTATTTTTCATTGAAATCTGTGTTAGGAATGTTTAGAAGATCTTAGTTTGCTGCATCTAAATTGAATTGAATTGTATTCAATCAATAAATGAAGGTGTTGTTGGCCCATACTGGAATCGAGGGGGTTTCCGCCATATTTATATGGTGGACAGGACCTTGAATTTGGCGTACGCCGGCATACGCAAAGCCTAAAATCTCAAAATTCTATAGGGGAACAATAAGCTATGGATTACCTTGTGGCGTACAGAAAATATTCCTGGCGGACGAATATGGCGGGCGGTTCTACCTCAATTCCACTATGGTTGTTGGCCAGTTGTACTTTGCAGCCACAAAGGCAGATGGGGTTCAAGCCCCACCCACCAGTCTGCAGAGTATGGCAGTTCTCGACGAGATCTCGCGCGCACAGACCAACGAAGCATTGGCGTGTCGGTGTGCAGGGCATTTGGTTCCTTTGTTTTTAAAGTAGAGAACAAAAGATCTCGTTCAAAATCGGCGTGCACACAAAAATCTAGTAAAAAATCTTGTGCGTGCAGTTGCCACACTCTGCAGACTGGCCCACCCACACCACTTTAACATCATGACAAAGGGGGTTGTGGACTCGATTGATGCTTAACTACTTCTGCACTTGGTGTTAAAAACCGCAACTTCGCCTTTTTTACCTTGATTCAATTTTGAGCTTTGACAGAAATTCAAAAATGTCAAATTGGAATCCCAAAGTGTAAAATTATTGTTTCTTGTTTTGTAGTTTTCAAAATTTATCACATCGAGGTGAGAACAAACAAAAATTGACTGGAGACTTTACAATGTTCCCACAACCCATGATAAGGAACATCAGAATTTTACTATTGGTTGTTCAGGATTTCAATTTAATTGATCTTTCATCTGGTTACTATATCATTACAATGCCACGAAAGGTGTCCATATTGTTTCTTGTTGCTCCAGTGTTAAAAATGGAACCAGATTTCTACCTGCTGCGATTGAGTTTTGTATATTTACAAAACAAAGCGCCTTGCTCGATCAGAAAAATGTCTTTTGTCCCCTAGAAAAACATTGAAATGTTTATGATTTATATAACGTTGTTTTTGTGGGGTAAATATTGCTTCAAGCTGCACGATTGGCCAAGCAATCCGCAAAGGGAAATTGATCACAAAACGGGCCTAAATTTCATCATCCGATCAGTTGCCTTACCTCCGCTGTACTTCCTCGCAATGGCGTCTGCCTTCCTGGGCTAACACCCTCTTGTCCAGTAGCTATCTTTTGCTTCAAACTTTTGAACATCTTGTTTCATTACTCAGTCTTCGTTTGCCTGTGTTATGAGTGGGAGATGGCGATAAAATCAAAGCGGAGTTGCGGTGGCCTTCTTGTCCGCCATGATGGTGGCTCGTTGACACGTCTGCATATTTGATTGTTGTTTTGCCCAGGCTCCTTCTCGGAGGTAACGATCCAAATCATGAAAGCTGTCTGGTCCCAAAATTCGAAAGAGATATTTCCAGATGTTATTTTTTACAGTATTACAATTTAATTTTATTTCATTTCATTGTTATTTTCATCCTTCTGCTGAATCATTTAAGATGTAGCCTCATAATCTATTCATTCCAAAACCAACTTTCCTCATTCTCCCGTTTTTTAGGATATTTTGCGCAACTCTTGGAAATACTCTTTCGTTATGCGCTTCCGTTCTTTCTTATCAAAACCACACCATGTACGACATATACCGTGTGTCTAGGACACCTTTGTTCGACTTTGATTGAACGTCATCGCAAAACTTCGACCCAAAGTAGCCTAAAATGTCATTTATAACAACACCAAATAGGTAACTCAAGTTTTCATGCATTACATTTAAAGATCGATGACTTACTTACAGAGATATTACATTTTAAAATTAAGTTCTTAGTCAAGTCGAGGAATTCGAAAAAGTACACATTAAATCCTCTTCTATTTCTCTCTTCTCTTTTCAGCAAAATACATCAAGTAAACTTCAACTAAAAAGTTTACTTCCAGTTTGTTTTTCTGTAGTCCTTAAAGTTTGATTTAAACAGTTTCTAAATTTTAACGATTGCATCTTGGAGAACTGACTAAGAAGAAAACACAAATATTGCAGTGTATGATTAATTAGAACAAATTCTATTATGGTTACAGTTGTTTGGTATGCTTCAATTTATAGCTCGGCTAGTCTGCACTTTAGCAGACCAGCTTTCAATGTCGGCAAGTTATATGTCATGGGGTAAGGGTCAGGGTTATGTTTTGAAAAGGGGTTTTTAGGGTAAGTTAGGGTAAGTTAGGGTAAGTTAGGGTAAGTTAGGGTAAGTTAGGGTTAGTTAGGGTAAGTTAGGGTTAGTTAAGGTTAGTAGAGTATTTGGTCAAATACGTTCCCGAGAGA
>REGM01000004.1:2944261-2973802 GCA_004194415.1 Aurelia aurita
TTTAGGATAAGTGAGGGTAAGTTAGGGTAAGTTAGGGTTAGTTAGGGTAAGTTAGGGTTAGTTAAGGTTAGTAGAGTATTTGGTCAAATACGTTCCCGAGAGTTATGACATAAAGCTGGTCCGCTAAAGTGCAGTCGTCCCTATAGCTCTAACATCTACTCTATTTTATTTCTACAACTTAGTTGTTTTGTGCCTCCTCCGTCATTTACATTTTATGCTGCCTTTTCGCAAACTGTAGTTATTCTAACCAGTGTCGTCAGCTTTTCTCGAAGAGGAGCTGACATTTTTGTGCTAAGTTGATAAGTTCCTCCAACCATCTAACAATATCATGCCTTATTACGTTCTCCCAGATCTTTCTGCTCTTTTCTGCTTAATTGTATGTCAATTTGGTAAGCATGACTCAATTTTTCTCTTCAGCATCCCACTTCCCTCCGGAAGCCTCCACTTGTGCTCATTCTTGTTATCTTCTTTCAATTCTAAAACGTATTTACAATCTTTCACAGTGCTCTACCATATTCCGTTTGCACGTTTGTACGGTTTTCTTCTCGCTTTTCAATTTATTCTTTGTAGCATTCATTTTGTCCTTTGATCTAATTTCTAGTTTTCTCCATCTTCTTTCTTTCTCTTGCTTTGCTCTTTCAGTGATGAGCTCTGCTACGGCCATGAACTTGAACGGTCCATCCTTTATCTGCTATGTCTGTTCAATCTCTCTCTTTTCACTTAGCCAGATCTAGAGACTTTTCAGCAACCAATCATTCACATTTCCTAGCATTATGACCCTTCAGTCCTCGTAAACTATTAAGAATATCAAGTGACGTAGAATCCAGCTCTACATCCTCTATTTTAGATTGTTCGTTAGATTGTTTAGAAATTTTTATACTTTGAAGTTCATTCTCTTTTGCATCAGATTCTTTGCACTGTCGATTGCTTCCAGGATTAGGCCATATATTATTGACAAGAATGAATGAAAACAAAATAACCAAACTAACTTCACCAAAGATGAGAAAAGTTATCGAATGCCCAAATTCATGAACCATTATCCCACCAGTAAGCCCCCCAATCGAGAACCCAAGTCCACTATGAACTCCGCTAAAGAGCCCTTGTAACACAGAACCAGACCCGGGCTCTTTTCCGAGGTATGAGACGAGCGCTGAACGAATTGCTGCTGACGTCATACCGTGAGTTATCTCCACTGGCAACACCATCCATGGTACACGTAGGAATGAATAATAGAAAAATCTAATCGCGAAACAAACAAGGCCGATGTAAATAACTCGAAAATGCCCGATACAGTGAATGATTCGGTCCGATAACAGGTAGAATAAGACTTCAGCTGTACTGTTCATAAGAGTCACCAACGCCATAAGGATTTGTATTCCTCCCATTTCTTTCAAATGCCAGAACAGAAATGTTGAAATGAACCCACTACCCATGCCGCAATAGAATGTCACGACCAGCAAAGTGGCAAGGTGGATATCGTGAATAGATTTGAGTCCCTTCAAGAAGCTAGTCCTTTGTTTATTGCCATCTTCATACTCATAGTCGAGCTGCGAGCCGACCAACAGCGACAAAGTCATGAAAAATGCGAAAACATAAAAACAAGGGATGAAATTGATATCGTCTTTTCTTGTACAGTGATTCATCGTGTGTATAAAGTTTACCATAACCCCAATTGTGAAAGCGAATAGGCCAAAGCCAAGTGAACCCCAGAGAGCTTGATGCCCAAAATGATGAGGCTTGTCTCGAAGCCTCTGTAGCGTGCAGATATCTACTAAAATGAGGCTAGGAGCTGATACCATCATACCGAGTATCGTTATAAGTAGTAATAGCAGAAACAAGCGTGAGGTATCTAAAACATGCTGGTCTGGATCATAGGCCGAATATTTTGCTGTTAAATTTGACGAATTAGTCTTGAATATGCTAACACCATAATTGATGTCTTTATGTACTCGCTTTACCGATAATTCCTTACGGTCGTCTGATAATTTATCTAGCACGCTAAAATCAAACCAGGCATCTTCGAGATCATCATTTTCTGCTGTCCTTTTTAGGCCCATTCTGAAGCACGCCTTCGGTTGCTCTGCTGGGACAATCAATAACGCCATTGTTGATATAAGCCATGCGAATATAGCAATTAACATCACTAATTTATGTTTCTTATACTTATCAGCGATTCCTGTCCAAAATGGCACACATACGAACTGCACAAGCGTCCTTGATGCTACCATTGTGCCAACTTGTCTTGGTGTTAGAAACAATTGCTTGAAATACAAAGGAAGATAAGGCCATAATGCTCCAAGGGCTGATTGGTAGCAAAAGTATAATAATTTGCAATGAAGCAAAGATCTGTTTACATTTGAAAAACACTTTCTCTCTTCTTTAGAATCAGTGCTTTTCAGATCTTCCGAATCTTCATGTTCAAGTCCTGTTGATGTAGACTGGTTTTTCTCTTCGTGATTGCAATCCATTTCGAAAACATCATTGCCTACCCTTCTTTCATTTTCTTGTTGCCTTATTTTCTTCTTGTTTGATGTTTGTTCTTTGACCTTTTTATCATCACCTTCTGTACCTCTTGACTGTCCACTTCGAGAGACATTTTCATCTTGCATCTATGCTATCTGGGAAGAAATTTCCCATCGCCACCTCTCTTACGAAAATTTTCGATAAGAAATTCCTGGAGTTGTGTTGAAAAAAATTCCAGCATTTTCAATCAAAGCATTTAGCTTGGCGTTCTGCATAAAAGCTTGGTAATCGAATCGACGCAAGGGAGCAGACAAAATCTTGATCGTCGATTCTGTTTGGCTATCTGGCCACCAGTTTGCTCTCGCAAACATATCTCGCAGGTGGTTCTCACGTTTTAGCCTACTGTGGTTGTTAAAGGCCTTCTACTCTGCTAACCATGAGACTTAGTGTTTAAAGTAATCCCATGATGCAGTTTTCTTTGTTTTAAACCCTCTTACATTGGAAATTACAATGTTAAAGCCTTTAATCAAGCAAACCATTTTGCAAAACATATGGCAAACAGTTTTTGCTGGTTTTGCCAGGGTTTGAAATGGTGTCAGCAAACCAGTCGTTCTCAAAAGGTGCTCCTACCAATTTTAACTAAGGTCTAGCTCTTGAAATGTAGGTCTGAACTAGTTTAGTTTGAGGATAGATTAAGATCTAGAAAGCAATTCAACCTACCTCGTGAATAAAAAATTGAATTTTTGAAAGAAGCTGATCGAATTCATCGATTGCAAAGATGTTTGCTTTATTCTATCAATGAAAGTCTGGCTTCGAGCTAGATACCATATTTTGAATAAAGCCTCGGCTTTAAATGTTCTTCAGGCCTCAGAAGAAGGCTGATCAGTTCTTTAGATGATCTTTAAAACTAGGACAAGGAAGCCTTAAACTCAAAGCTGAAACTTTTTAAGACTGTCTGGAACGTAAAACACTGACAAGCTTTATCCTGAGACCCAGGGAAAGCTTTCAACCGATATCATACTCCAGTTGCATTTTACGAGGCCCCCCCCCCCCCAACAAATGGCACATCCTGTATCAGTATATATGGAAGTGACCCCCCCCCCTGGGGTTTTCACATTTCACAAAAAAGTCTTATGAAGCCTTTCCACTGTCATGACACCACTCTAATAAATAAGATATAAAAACAAGTGGAAACAAAGTGAAAGATCCTATGGATTTCCTTGGCCAAAAGGAATAGTTTCTGAAGTAATTTCTATGGATCTGACTGAGTTTCCTATGAAGAGTTTCTTTCGACAAAATACATAACGTGGGTCCTTTTTGAAAAGTTGGTACAGCGTACAAGGAGAAATATTTTTACACCAGGGGTAATTTGCATCNCGTAAGAATGCTGTAGTCTGGTTCATGTTTTTATTTGAATAACTGGCAAATACACTTCTTATCTTTAGAATCAAATCATTGTTAAGAACTTGTCATTTTCGGTTGGTGATTAACTTGAAAATACGTAAGAAAGTAAGAAAAGATTATATTAACGATGAAGACACATCAATCAATCAAGTGCTTTAAAGGTCCATTTCACGAAATAACAACCAAATTTTTAACAAATCACACTGCACAAAGGAGTCTCTGATCACGAATTCACGAGCCAATAATATCAAAATCACAAAACCACGCGCGTAAATTAGCCAAATAACGCTTCGCGTACAAATATGGGGGTACCTCTTTTACGGTACCTAAATTTTAACTCAAATATACCTAAACTTGATGTCTAAATTTAAGTTGGATTTTCATCAATAGATCAAAGCAAAAATTTTTGAAATCACTCAATTTAGTCAACTTTTTCGATCATCCGAAGGTGTACCATTTACCTCACCTGGTCAATAAAGTATAAACAAGAATTCTAAAATGTAGTAAAATCAGTTATACGTTCCAAATGGTGATCTTTGCTAATGAACGCATATTATTAATGTCATTGATTTTATTTCAAGGCTTTACGATGTCTATGTAATACCCCATTTGCACTGGCAAGTCAAACCAGCTTAAACTAAACCAGGTTATCGAATGTTGCATTCTAATTGGTCAATCCAAAAAATTGAATGCATTTGATTGGTTGAAATATGATGAGATTCATAAGAAAAGCCAAGTAAGAAATTATCATATAGATGGAGAAAATATAGATCTATTCTACTATAATTCAATCAAGCATACAAATATAATACAAATAAAAAACTATATGCTATTAATTTCTAGTGAAATTTCAATGCAAATTAAGCAGCAAATTAAGCATCCTCTGCAAAGAGAATTTAAGATAACTCATCCTAGATTTGAAGTTAGGACCCCTGGTGTCCAATCTTCTATCCTAGGTGTCAGATCGTTAACAATGATGGGGTGAATGGTTATTAAACGTTTCTTTCGAATTAATTAAACTTTCATGGTTACCCAATGAATGAAGGTTTCCAAACTTTCATGGTTACCCAACTCTATCGAATCCTCAAGTCGAAAAGCTGAATTTACAAATTTACACTGAAAGCGTTTTTCTCGCTACTATCTAAATAAGGCACTTTTGATGAATGATGATGAAGGAATTCAGTGGTTAGGGTTAGACTTGATTTGTTGGTTTCGGTCCAAACTTTATGAAAATGTAATTTACCTATTCGAATCATAATCTTGCTGTTCAAAAACCCGATCAAAAAATGGCCCAATTTTTTGGGCCAGCGATATTTCTTGATGCCATGATTGGATAAAAGCTGTAAAAAAACTCGAGGTTCTTCGCCATTTTTATGTGAAAAAAGTCTCAGACCTGTTTTGAAGAAAAATATTTTGCATTCGCGTTCTTTTTAGATTTGATGTTCGAGCAAAATGGAGTAAGAAGGATCATCAATGCTATCAAAGATATCTAATTTAAGGTTGAAAGATTTTCAGAGAATTTTTTATCTCAATATCTCAAGACGTTAATATTTGGACCCTAACTGGTGTTAGGAAGACGTCCTGGTTTGAACAGTTTGTGCAGGAGTCCTTGTTGAATGGTAGTGGATAGATGTTGTTGTTGTTGTTGTTGTTGTTGTTGTTGTTGTTGTTGTTGTTGTTGTTGTAGTTGTAGTTGTAGTTGTATAGTGAAGCAACGGGATCTTTTCGCAAGTCTACTCGTTCGTTATAAAAGGTTGACCTCACTTCGGCAGCGGCAAGAACAATGCTTCCAGTTTGAATTCAAATCAAAAACTACGATCAGCCTCTACAAATAGACNAGGTTGAAAGATTTTCAGAGAATTTTTTATCTCAATATCTCAAGACGTTAATATTTGGACCCTAACTGGTGTTAGGAAGACGTCCTGGTTTGAACAGTTTGTGCAGGAGTCCTTGTTGACTGGTAGTGGATAGATGTTGTTGTTGTTGTTGTTGTTGTAGTTGTAGTTGTATAGTGAAGCAACGGGATCTTTTCGTAAGTCTACTCGTTCGTTATAAAAGGTTGACCTCACTTCGGCAGCGGCAAGAACAATGCTTCCAGTTTGAATTAAAATAAAAAACTACGATCAGCCTCTACAAATAGACAGCCTCAGTTCAAGGTTTCTGCATCAATGTTGGCAACACGGCTTCTCAGCTAACTGCGTGTATTCATTTTTCATAATGTATTTATTTTCCTCTTCAGGGCAGCATTTATCGTGAAGTACATTCACCAATACAAAAAATATCAAATCTACGACACTCAAAATTCCAAAGATTCCAAAAGTCTTTTTTGCACCAATCCCACTTATCATGAATCCACCAATCAGCTCTCCGCACCCATGACCTAAGCCCCAGTGTACTCCATGTAAGACACCTTGAAGAATGAAATAATTTCAATTAAACAGGCATAAACTTTAAAAACATAAAATCAGTGTGGATCGAACCTGGTTCCGAGGGCCAAATTTCAACAGCCTCCTTTTGGGTCGTGGGAACGAGGTTGGTGTGGATCTTTTTACAAGAGCATGCCAGAAAAAGTTGGCCAGGAAAGGTTCAGAAAGTTGTCTGTTCAAATCATTCTAAATGAGCGAGATCTCTTTGAATTGAAAAACCCTCTGACATATTGATAAAACTATTGCAATTTGAAAGCAATTGATATTTACGGGATTTTGTCTGATATCATCATTCAAGTTCATAGACATATCTCATAGAGACGTTAACCCATAGCAAACAACAAGGCATCAAAATCGTGATCAAAATCTAAGTAGGGCTTTGAGAAATGAGAATCATGAGAATATAAGCAAAGAAGCAAAGTCAAGAAAAGTTTTCAAATGATCGATGACTCGTACCGCTAACCATGACAACCTACCTTGTACAGTTGTCGCAGAACCATCAACTGAATTGACTCCCACATACGAGGCCATTGCCGCCCATACTGCAGCTGTAGTGATTCCAGATAGAGGCTCAACAAACAGGACGTACCATGGATTTTCAACCATTGAGTAAAAGAGCAGTCGAACTGCGTAACATAGAAGTCCAACGTAAAGAACACCAATATGGCCTATTGAGTTGATGAACCAGGCTGATAAAAAGTACATAAAAACTTCTGCTAGGCAGTTCACAGCTGAGATAATGCTAAATAAAAGTTGTGTTCCTCCTAAGTCTTTTAAGTGCCAGAAGAGAAATGTTCGTATTACTGCCATTGCAACTCCAACGTAAAACGCCGTAATGATGAAATAAATAAAGTGAGGCTTCTTCATCAGCTTTAGGCCCTCGCTGATGTTTTTTTGTTTTGTTTGCATATCTTTGTTTTCCTTCTTTCCATCAAAGTCAAGTCTTAGGCCTACCACAAACGCAATCAACATCAAAGCCGTGAAGATGTAAAAAGCTGGATAGTAATTCACTTCATCGTTTATGCCAGGACAAAGTGGTAACGTGCTCAATATTGCCCCTACGCCAAATGCTGTTGCTCCCCAACCTATAGACCCCCATAGTCGTTGCATTCCGTATTTGTTAGCCTCTCCCTTCTCTTTGAGCATTTGAACAGTTATTGTATCAACTATGGTCAAAGCAGGGCATGAAAATATCGTTTTAATTATGCTGACTAGTAACAGGTATACGAATATCGAATGAGTATCGACGTGAACATCGTCTTTTTCTTTGAAGTTCGCTTCAATTTCGGGATCTCCTTTCGACGTCGCAACATCGATTATCCATGGCACTGTATTGTCGTTACGACGTGATATATCGTTACGAGAATTGTAAGATGAATTGGTTGGGTGATTTCGTTTCTGTCTTAGGCCAATGGATCTTCTTTGGTTTAGGCCAATAGATGGTTTAAGTCCTAGGCCTACTGATCTTTTCCCATGATCATGTGCCATAGGCATCTCCATTTGATGTTTTGTCGAGTTGCTTTTCGCTCTGCAAACATGTTCTGCTGGTGCTAATGAAAACATGAAATAACCAGTAGCAAACGTAACCATAGCGAGTACATAGATCCATTTAGCCTTTTTAGTTTTGTCGGCAATATACCCCCAAATAGGGATGAAAATGAATGCTATATAAGGCTTCATTCCTGCAACAACCCCAACTTGTCCAGCAGTCAGTTGCAATTGTTTGAAAAATAGTGTCAAGTAGGGCATCAAGACACCAATAGATGCATAAAAGAAAAAGAAAAATGCTTTAGGAACAAGATATTGTCTGTTTATATTTGGGCAACGTATTTCTTTTTCTTCCGTGCTTTTACTCTCACTTTTGTGATCAATCAAGTAAAGTTTTTCACCGGGCTCATCGCTGTAGAAGCTTGTTTCTAGGCCTTCTTGCTCTATGAGGATATCTTCTTCCTTTATCTCTTTCCTATCTCCACTATCCTCGGCTTTCTTCTGTTCCTCGGCATTTAACTCTCCTTCCTTTGAAGGATTTTCTTGCTCTTGGAGTAGAGACTCAGTCACTTCATCCNCAGTCAGTTGCAATTGTTTGAAAAATAGTGTCAAGTAGGGCATCAAGACACCAATAGATGCATAAAAGAAAAAGAAAAATGCTTTAGGAACAAGATATTGTCTGTTTATATTTGGGCAACGTATTTCTTTTTCTTCCGTGCTTTTACTCTCACTTTTGTGATCAATCAAGTAAAGTTTTTCACCGGGCTCATCGCTGTAGAAGCTTGTTTCTAGGCCTTCTTGCTCTATGAGGATATCTTCTTCCTTTATCTCTTTCCTATCTCCACTATCCTCGGCTTTCTTCTGTTCCTCGGCATTTAACTCTACTTCCTTTGAAGGATTTTCTTGCTCTTGAAGTAGAGGCTCAGTCACTTCATCCACTTTTGAACTCATTTTGATAGCAGCTTGGGAATTGTTATGTAAGACGGGAAAAAATGTGCAGATCTTTGCATCAAAATTCCAGAATGAATAAAAGTAAGAAGCTTAAACTGAGCTTCAATGTAACTTCAGATCAAATTTAATACAAGCATCAATGCAAAAATCTAAGGTCTTCAGTTCCCTGTTTCATCCTGCATAAAGATAAGAATTGTGGTCAACCGGTACTTCAGCAAAAAAACACGAACGATACGTTTTAAAAATCTTTTCCAGCAAATCGCGACAACTCTCCAAAATAATTGATACTGTTACAAAATGCTTCTGGTTACGCCATTGTCCAATAGCTGCGTTTCCAACAGCTTGCTTATCAGAACTTTTGTTTTGAACCAAATTTGCGTATGATTCTCATCCGGTTGATTGCCTCTTGCTCACAAATCTTTGATTTCCTGAGAACTTTTACAACATCTTGATCAACAATTCCTCTTTGCTTTGAGTATCACAACTTTGCGACAAGCTACTTCAAAGCAGATATCATAGACTTAAAGACAAACAACACTATTCTAGATTTGATTATTTCTTTTTACATTATCTCTTTCAATATTCTTTCATTGATCCGACCAGTGAAACATCAAATTTCATCATTGAACATTACCTGTACGGGTTAGAAGAGCGGCAGGTTTCCATATTTTGTCACGTGGGTTGAGTTTGCGCGCGCTTTACGCCTTACGCTGACGCTATTGCTACCATGGTAATATGAAATGTTTGCTGAAAAATTCAATCTCTGCAAATTATCTTATTGTTCTGATAAAAACACTGTAAAAACACATTGCCACAACAACGAGACTACAATTAATAAACAATTGTTGGTTTTAGGATTTTGGGGCTGTGAAACATTGAAATTTTACAAACTGATTAAGGAGGCTAGACTGATTACTAGACTCATTACATAAGTCCCTCTAACTTTCGCTCGTTGTCTCGTTGTTGAAAACGAGACTACCACTAAACTGAGACCGTTCAAGTCGATGGATCTACGATAAATTCCAGCAGTCTGGATTTCGAATGCTTTCCATTCGAAAAACTGAATTACCTTTAATCTAGCCTAACGATGAAGATATTGCTTGCAACAGTTTTCATCAAATTTGAAAATGACTTTCGAATGCTCACTTAAAGGGGCCTTTGCAACCGGCATGCTTTGTGAATACATCCTTTGGTGGTCTGTTCGTTGTCGCTATTTTCATGGTCCATGAAAATGGCCGCCAACAAAGAGATGGCACGTGCAAGGTATGCTGGTTGCAAAGGCCCCTTTAATTCTCGATATATTTTTTGTTGGTTGCCTGAGCGTCGAAATAATGAATAATCATGTTGACAGATGGGAAAAAAACCCGGCGTTTTTTAGAGTGAAATTTCTTTTTTATCACACATGTATTGATATCCCAAATGCAATATTATGAAAACAAGCCTCTTGTAGAATGAAAAAGATGCATTGAAATTGCTCAAATATATCCTCAACGTACACCTATTTTCAACCTCGTTCCCATGACCCAAAAGGAGGCTGCTGAATCCAGCATGGCAGCCTTTTTGGGCCATGGTACCAGTATTGATGTAGGAAACTGGCCCTAGGAACCAGGTTGAGCTATTTTTATAAGAAATTTGGATCATCCCATAGAACTGAAAGTTTCTCATTCTCTTATGAAAATTTCCACTTTTTTGTACTAAAAATTTCTTAATCTGTTTCTTATTTTTGTGGGTCCACGAATTATGATGTAATTTCTACCATTGCCACGTATTTGTTTCTTGACATACAGCATAATTTTTAGCAAGAAAAAGAGTTGTATTGGGCTCAAAACATAAAGTTATAGGGAATATTTCTCAAGAATAAAGGTTCAACGACAATTTGCAATGATTTTCTTGGATTTAGCATTTAAAAATTTCTTAGTACTTTTCAAACATAGTACTATAGTTTCTTTAATTTTTGGCCATCCTAGTACTAGTTTCTTATAAACCAGTTTCTTATATTAAAAAAAATGTGTATGTGTATGTGTATACGTAGTGAACGAGAGATTTCAGGCTCCAGAGTTCATTCCAGTGCGGTGATTCGAGAAAGGTGACAGCATGAACAGGGGAAAGAAGAGTTTGGTATGATCTTCCGTGATCATTTTTAGAAAAATAGCATATCTTAGACGAGCAATAGTTTTCATCGTTAAAGTGCTTGGGCCTTTTCGAAATTTATTATCATTCGTTTGCCAATCAATGTTTTGAGAAGATGGTCCTTTAAATTGTAACTTTAGTAAGATTTTTGGACAATTGATCAAATAAAGAGCGGTGTTCAAAAGAGGGAACAAAATTTGATCAGCGTAAATTCCTTCAAAATATTAGAGAAGATTGGCTTCCCTGCATATTAGATTTTCCTCGATAGGCAATACCCTACTTTCTTTATGTTGCAAATTTATTTTGGAAATAGTAGGCCAGGATTTGCCCTATTCCCCCCTCCGAATGCCGGAATCTACGTCCAATCTTGGATTTACCACCTTGGTCGCTGTGCTTGGGAGCATAGCCTCCAAATCTTTGGCATCTTTAAAAAAACATTGCACGGATGGTTAATGCATCTTCTGTTTGATTTAATGGCTTGAAAGGAGCTTCGGGTACATTTCTATAATCCTACATGCAGCAGTTCTGATATCTTGATTATTTTCAGAATTACAGCGTCTTCTTCGCTTGGGCCAGTATTGAGAATGTGACGTCATCAAATTGCTAAATCGTAAACTAGAAAAGCTATAGATTTCTGCTTGCAGCCATATTATAGACCTTCATAAACAATAATTTTCTTGAAGATTGCACGGTTTTTCGTATTTTTATTTAGGATCTACGATTATTTTCATTTTTTTCAAAACTTTTCAAGAGTTCTTTCAATAGAAAGAAAACCGCTGTAATTCTGAAAATAATCAAGGTATTTGAAGTGCTGTATGTAGGATTATAGAAACGTACCTGAAGTTCCTTTCAAGCCATAAAATAAAACGAAAAATGCATTAACCATCCGTGCAATGTTTTTTTAAGATTTGGAGGCTATGCTGTGCTTGGGTGCATACTGCTTGGCAGGCACACAGACTGACTGTTATTTGTAGCGGTCCAAGCTTTTGCAAAGATTTGGAAGCGGTAACTTGCGTAAGAGTTAGGAAAGACAGACACAAGAAAATAGTTGTTTTTATAGATGCTCTACTAATGTGAATAGGATCTTAGTTATCGATTTTAAATACAGCTGTTAAACAAGGTAATAACGACACGATAGCAGCACCTAACATTACCACTGTTGTATCAAGAGTTCCCAAGCATATGCCCCCAACAATACATCCATAAAGCGTCCCCATCCCCACATATCATATATTCCCCAGGCTCGCAAAATCTGCAATAACTTCTTTTTTGTCTTCCTTACTAACGTAAGCAGCCATGTTGCTTTCGTGTCCTGTTAAATGAAGTAGTACACTGCATCCTGCGCCAAATTCTGGGATAACTGAAAACCACCACCAATTACCAGATAATATTGCAGCTATGAGGCATCGTAAAACATTGACCAAACTGTAAATGACTATTGAGTCCACGATGGTAAAATTAGTGCTGAAAAAGTCACCAAAAGCTGCAATTAATGTTTCTGAGGCCTTTTTGCTTGCAAAAACTGTTGCAATTAAGATTATAGATGCACCAGTTCGATGCATATACAGGTATAAGAAGAAGTCTAAAAATGACGCGATTATTCCGAGGCATAAAAATGCAAACGATAGCATCGTAAGTGATACACAAGCATTTGGTTCATTTCCATGAGTTTTATCTGCATCACAGTCAACCGGACTATATCCTACATTAGTTGATTCAGTTCTGTTCCGGTTTTTAGCCTTCACTTGACTATCTCTGTTGTCAGGCTCCTCGTCTAAGAACTGCAGACCCATCGCAGATAATACTAAACACGAGGCAGACACCCAGAAACATATACTATATCCCCCGAAAACTGAAACACAGGAGCTTATTTTGGACAATGTTACCGCCAAAAGGACCGTCATAACCCCACTTGGTAAATTCGTGGCAATAAACATATCTCTGTTCCTGTCTGTTCCATGTTTTCTATCGACCGGTCCAGCTTTTATCGACAAGCAATTCTCCTCAGTGTTTTCAAGATATTGCAAAGTACTGTAGTGATAGTTTGTTATTGCCATCAGGGAGGAGCTTATAACGTATATCACAGTATACCAGAATACAAAGTCACTTATTCGTACGTAAAGCTGCAGGGGCTCAGAAAACAAATACCCGTCGTGGGCGTCCGCTGTATAATATTCAGTCAAATTATGTCCGGTCTCGTTTTTGCCTACTGCCACGCGTAAGTGTTCCATTGACATGCTCGTTCCGGCTTGATTTTCTCCGGTCAAATTTGCCATCGTTATATTGCCTTGTTTATGGCATTTATCAAAGGTAATTTCGTTAGAAAATAAAACGACCGGAGACAGAATTGCTATCCAGAGCATTAAAGATGCCACAACGAGTGCTCCTGTAATTGTCGAGAATCTTTGCATGATTTTGTTCCAACAAAAATTACTGAGAAATGAGATAAATTGTCCCAAACCGAACATCATTCCAATTTCTTTGTATCCAAAGCCAAGTCTGTTTAAAATGATTGGAAAGAATGGTAAAATTGAAGCGAATGCAGACGTTATCAGGAAGAAGATGATGAAATGTCCGATGGAGTTATTCTGTTTCGACATCTTTGCCACAAATGGATTTCTTTGTATATGACAAGGTGTAAAGAAAGCAGAAGATAGATCTAATAGTTGTTGATATAAGTCTCAAATGACGAATGAAGGGCAGTTTTATCTATTTCAAGAATAGAAAGGTTGTTGAAACTTTGGACGTATTTGCTTGGAACAGTTTGCGTGGTTTTCAAATCGAAGGTCTCTCTGGTTCTCTAGTCTCTGTACTTTCACAGGCTGCATGTTCTCTGCAGGCGATATGATATTGGCATTGTTGTAAATAGCACGTTCATATTCGCACTCATATCTCACGTTGGCTAGCTTTCACTTGTATCTTTAAGGCTGGTTTCCATTAAATCGTAGAGCGATCGTCGACAGTCTGCGATCGTCTGCGATCCTATCTTCCATCTTCCATCTGCGATTTCAGCAAAGTGTTTCCATTAAATCGTAAGAGGATCGGCGACAGTCTGCGATCCCTTCTTCCATCTTCCATCTGCACCATTTCAAACCCCAAGGAAGGCGCTTCAACAAGGAAGTTCAAATCTAATTGGGCAATTTGATCCATATTATTGTTCTTAAACAAAAGGACGTCTGCGATGATCGCCGATCGTCTGCGTCGTCTGCAAAAAGTGTTTCCATTAAAATTTTCCCAGATCGGGACAGTCGTAACGATCGGGAAAGTTGAACTGAGTTCAACTTTCCCGACGCTTACGATCCACGATCCCCGACGGTCGTAAGGATCGTAAGCAAGTGTTTCCATTAAATCGGGAACACAACGCAGACGATCGCAGACGATCGCAGACTGTCGCCGATCCCCTTACGATCGCTCTACGATTTAATGGAAACCAGCCTTTACGTTGTCAATGTGAATTTTCGAGCTTTTATTTACATTTATTTATATCTCTGCTCTAAGGGTTCATAAAGTGCACTTTATGAATTATGAACTATAAACCTTGTTTTGTGACACCACCGTCTGTAACAACAGGGAGCTTCTGATATCTGCTTGAAATTTGAATTTATTCTCTAAGCTAATTCTATATTTACGCGATGATTCCAGGAGATTCTTTCACCATGCAACATTCATATTCTTCACTATCCAATACAACTTTAACATATTTTTCACTGTCCAACACCACACAGCGATCGAACAATCCAAATAACCATTTCAATTAATTGTAGAATATTGTTTTTCCTTCTCAAATTATGAGGAAAAGAAATGAACATGATACCTGCCAAGATCGTAAAACACCTTTAACGATTCTTTGCCATGGAAATATGGCAACGCCTTCTCGATATGACCTGTAATGATTTCTGAACTATGAACTTTACCGGCGATAAGTAATCAATTTGAAAACGTTATAATCCACAACAGTTCAAGTTCATCGAAGATCTGTGGTGAAGATGCTGTCGTGTTCTTGAATATTTTATTTTCTACAAAACAAACAAAACACTGTACCTGTAAAAGGCATCACCCCCTGTTTGTTTTCT
Organism: Aurelia aurita; assembly: GCA_004194415.1. Classification (NCBI taxonomy): domain Eukaryota; kingdom Metazoa; phylum Cnidaria; class Scyphozoa; order Semaeostomeae; family Ulmaridae; genus Aurelia; species Aurelia aurita. The sequence goes on from REGM01000004.1 coordinate 2,959,197, forward strand.
CTAAAACATCAGAAAAACCGATCATGGCACCTTTTAATTTTATCTGCTTCCAAAGCTCCAAGGCCCTCAAAAGGCTTTCACGATCAAAAGGCAACGCATACAATTTGACGGTTTGTGGAATGGAAACCGCTGATCAAGCAGTTTATGGGCCGTTATGTATTCAACCTTCAGATGAATTTCTTTACAGTTTCATAAAATACACAAGAGAACGTTTACTTCTGTTCTATGCTCAATGTCCAACTCTAACTATAAAAACAGCCTACAACAAGAAGGCATGATACTTTCAAAAGATTAAACGGGATATCACCAATGTTGTACTATTCAGTCAGGCAAACAAATCTTCAACAGTTCTTTCTTTGTTGTTTTGAATGTCTCCATGTCGTGGCCAGTGGTGATTCATACCTGCTTGCAGTAATGTGAATGCCTCTCTGAGAGATTTGTACACAAGCTGTTGCCATCATTTGCAAAAAGTGCTATCTTCAAAGTATTCTGAGATATGACATCAAATCAAATATATTCAGTGTCCAGTGACCCCAAATCTACACTTTGAACTTCGACTTTTCAACTTTTCATAGTCCTTTAACCTTTCAGTTTCAGCTTTGAAGCAACGTAAAGAAAAAAATCGGTCTTGAAAGATATTTATATAGCACCTGCTACAACGTTGATAACTTTTTATAGTCCTTTAACCTTTCAGTTTCAATACTATTTGCATTTCAAACAGAAAAGTACTTTGAAACACGCTACCTCGACTTGATAAACTAACGAAAAATCAAATTGTGACCGCATGTCCTATCAATTCTCGACCTTTTACCACTTTGAATCTTCACCTCTCGACCTTTTACCACTTTGAATCTTCACCTCTCACCTTTTATTCTTCTGGAACACGTTAATAAAACTGCATTAAAAGATCAATATTACTGGGTGTACATTGACGTTGTTCAAATAATAATGATTAAAATTGTTGATAGCTTTGTTAAATGGCTTCATTCAACTTATAATGTTTGGTCAGGTTGCTCGGTCATCTTTTAAAACTCTGATATTTCAGCACACATGTGATCCAAAGGACTTGGGATTCCAAAGTGTTTGTTAACGATTTAAGTGCATAAGCTGCTTTTTGGACTCTTCGGTAAACTTGTTTAAAAAGCTACATAAATATAAATGACTCGGCCAATAAAAGCTAACAAAACTGCTATACCTCTTACGTAAAAAGGGACGCCAAGGTCGCAAGGCATAAGCAATAAGTTTATAACGTGTATCATCAGTTACAATCATTTTAGAGAAACAAAGGTTTTAATTCGAAAAACTTCAAACTACTACGCTAGGTTCCATAGCCTCACATAAAACAAAATTGAGAAAAAATTCCTAATAATGAACGAATCAAATTGAAAACAAATTGTTTCATAATTTTGATACTCTGAAATCCAGGATAGTAAACTGTAAATTTCAAATCCTAATATGTTGCTTTGACCGGCAAAAATTCTGTTTCACATGCATGATCTCAAGTTTTGATGAACACTATTTGATGGTTTGGGCAATGCTTTAGAACTAAAGTCTGTCTCAAACTAGATGTCACGTGAAAATGCCCGCGAATAACAACAATTGGAGTGTTTCGCATCAGTAATTTTGCGTTATCGCAAATCTCAAGTGACATCTAATTTGAGACAGGCTTTAGTGTATTAATTTGTACCAATGCGCCCACACAGAATAAAGTACAGGAAAGAATATCACAAACAAACGCAACAAAGAAAAAGCGAGCTTAATTGTTCACTAATGTTAAAAGCAATAAATAAAATTGATTATGAATTTGATAAACTATAAACATGATACACCGTATCTAAAAATTCTTGATCTAATCCAGAGGACTTGCTGAAAGTACCAAGAAAAGAATTAAGAATGCAATTGCGGTTATAAGAGCAAAGAACAACGTAAAAATTCACAAGAATCCGATAATCCGAAATTCCTGTATCGAATCTGTTTCTATCTTTCCTTTTAGCTTTTCTGGTTTCAAGAGGTTAGACCAAAAAAAGGGAAAAATATTTAAAATAATTTTAGGTTCAATTCTGGAATGCTGAGCTGCAGCAACGTTTGGAAAACGTTTAATCGTCATCAAAACCAGAACTTAAAGAAAGAAGTTATAGAGTAAAACTTTTTACATCACGTGCTGGAAGCTAAATAACATCCAGGACTGTATAGGGCAGCAGAAAAGCTTAGATGGATTAGACTCATTAAGCAAAGGCAAACAACTCCAGAGTATTTCGCTAGTCTTCAAATTGAGAAATTTTCGAAAAATTTGGACAGGAATGCTCGTGTTATTTCTTTTAGGTTTGAAATTCAGCCTTGTGTTATTTTTTTGGGTTTCTGAAAATTTGAGTTATTATTTTGGATTTGATAAATTAGCTGTTGTTAGCATTTTGGGTTTTTAGAAAATCGCCGTTATTTTTTGGGGGTCAAAAAGAACTGATTTGTTATTTTGTTGGGTCGATGAATCTTCATGTTACTGTTTTGAGTAGAAGTAAATTTGCTCAGATGAGCATCCGTTTCCGAAATTTTACCCCTGGGGGCAAACGAATGAAGGATCGATTAGCAGGAGAAGCCCATAAATATGATACATATTCGCATCAAGAAGACTATTAGAGCATCACTGCCCTAAATCACGATGAAATTAATATAATTTCTACTAATTAATTAACTATCTTTATCAGTAATTGTTTTAGCACTATCTGTCGTTTCATTAGCTATCGTATCCTCTTCAGTTTTATTATTCTCTGCATTTTTATCATCTCCTGTTTCGTCATTTTCTGACTTATTTTTCTCATCAAGTTCTGAATTTTCATTATTCTCTTCAGCGTCCTTTTCTTTGAGTTCAATTTCTTCAACAGAAGTACCTTTTTCATTTTGAGGCCCGAGGTCGGATGCTTGTGGGATCTCATCTTCAGTAGCTTTCTGTTGGACCTCGCTTTCTTTTCCATCAACCTCAGCACTTTCGTCTGTTACCTTGATCGCTGGCATTCCACTGCCCCCCTCGCCTTCTTTTGCGCCCCCCTCAGCTGCTTTTTTGGGAATCTCCGGTTCATCTTCATCGCTGCTTCCTCTGATAACCCCCTGTCTTTTTTCTTGTGCCTTCTCCCATGCAACACGCTCCTCCTCAGGCAAATTATTGACATCTAAATCAGTTTGTGTTTCATCGTCTCTGCTATGGGATTTATCTTTCTTTCCCCATACCATATTAATTAAGATATAGAGCAGCAATACAACGATGCATAAGATCCCAAACAAAACAAACGTAGTTGGGGCACCGTAATGATGAACTAAGATTCCACCGATGACTTCACCAGCGCCATACCCAAGGCCCCAATGTACTCCATGTAAGATGCACTGCATTGTCGTTTGAGCACCAGGCTTCGAATTTAAGCTAACATAAGAGAGACAGGCAGCCCATACCGCTGCAGTTGTGATTCCAGGCAAAAGTTCAACCACTAACACCAACCACGTGTATGGAATAACAGAATAATAAAATAACCTAATTGAATAGCATATAAGTCCTAAATATAATACTCTAATTTGTCCTACCTTTTTTATGAGCTTCTCCGAGAGAAAGTACATGCTAACTTCAGCAACGCAGTTCACAGCAGATATGACACTGAAGAGCAACTGGGTGCCACCTAAGTCTTTCAGATGCCAAAATAGAAATGTTTTGATAAATGCCATCAGGAATCCGAGATATAATGCTGTAAATAAGAACATTACGTAAGTTGGATTTTTCAAGGCGCCTAGGCCAACAGCAAGACTGGTCCCGGCGGCTCCTCTGTTTTTAACTTTGAACTTGAATTTAATGGAAACGACAAGGCCTAATGTCATCAGGACTGCAAAGACGTAAAAGCAAGGAATGTAATTCACGATTTCTCGATTCTTTGTCAGCGAACATCGATGTGTCGTCTGCAGCGAGGCACCTACGATGAATGCACCCATACCCCATCCAAGTGAGCCTGTGAGTCGCTGCTTGCCATATCGATGCGTCTCCTTGCCAAGCATCTGCAGCGTAGCGGTATCGACCAGTGCAAGTGCCGGAGATGCAATCAACGTACCGAAGAGGGTGATCAAAAACAAACTAGTGAAAGTCTTCGATGCATCAATTTTGTACTTCGCATGAACTGGATCTTGGTCGAGATTTGTTGATATGAAATCCATAACCCATGGCCAGCGGGCTTTGGAGAAAAAGAAACTAAGTGAATCTGATTCTGATTCCGCACCTGGCAGAACCATTTTATCGATTTCTTGACCGGTCATTTGCATGAAATCAGCCAAATCAGTGCGATTGCAGTGATTGTTGATCACAACTTTCTGCTGCTCCGGACCCGGTACGAGGCACTGTGCAAACGTAGCCGCAATCAACGCAATCATTGAAACAACCATGGCGAATTTGTGTATGTGAAATTTGTCTACAATTGCACCCCAAACAGGCGTTGCGAGAAAGTTCACGAAAGGCTTTAGGCCCATAATAATTCCGACTTGACTCGGCGTCAACAGAAGCTGTTTGAAGTACAGTGCGAGATAAGGTAACAGCGAACCCCATGCTGAGAAAAAGCAGAAGTAAAATGCCTTCGGAAGTAAAAGTTTACGGTTTACGTTCGGGCATTGTCTGTTATCTCTTTTACGTTCGTCTGTCGTACTTAGCCGGTCGCTATCATCTTCTTCGTAAGACATCGATGTTGAGGCTTGTTGTTGCGATTCTTCATCACGAGTTGCTCCCATGGTGTCTTACAATTCAGGATAACGCCTGTAAGCGTAGGCTCTAAATCTTTCGCGAGGTTTTATGTGCTATCTTGAAGCAAGATGCTTCTCAACTACAAGGCCATACGGCGTAACATTTCGGCAAATTCAGCGAAAACGACCAACTCTTGAACTGTTACGCGGGTGATAAACGCTGATTAATAAACTTCTGCGGCGAATTCTGAAGTCTCAACAAATTCCTCTGAAATTGAGCACCAAGAAGATATTTTTCGGCACTGCAGATTGTTTCAAATTGTTTCAGAAGCTACCTGATCTAACCAGCTATTCTTATGAACAAAGAACATTGCCTCGCTTGTATTGATACTGCTCAGTGACCGCTTGACCTTCGATTCACGATGCGTGAGTCCGACTGCGCAAATACTCATTCATGGTACAGCTATGACCCATATAAACAAATACGAGAGTTGCTAGGATATTGAACACCAAACTTTCTCCAGTTGCAGTATATACACTTTATGCAACATATTTCCTGTGCTACTTAATCTCCTCTTTATCAAAGGGCTTGGGTTCGAAAAAGGGGGTTCGAGGCTTCTTTTCTAATACCACATTTTGAAACTTTCCCTCTATCCAAGATCCCTGTACAAATGTCTGATGAAAAGAGCAGCTTTGAAAGTATTTAGCAACCTGCTTTATATCGTATTCACTAAAAGGCTCTTGTTCAACCAGCAGCCTTTGCGCGTAGATTTCTACTGAGGCAGACATTTTCGTGGACCATAAAAATGTTCATGTTCATAAAATAGAGCACGCAAAGGACCATGGTTGGATAAGAGCCTTAAAATATATGCTGTAGTTTGACGAGTTACGGTAATATCTAATTAGCTGTGAATAGAAATTGGGGATGGTTCCTATGGCCTATTGTCATACTGAATCCTTACTTCAGTTGTCGGATGCCCCTATCCAACTTTTCCAGCTTTTTATAACCAATCAATTCTTAACATCAGACAGCCGTTATAAAATCTTTGAATTTTCTGATCAAAGGCCCCTCTAATTTGATACTTTTAATGGGTCCTGGACCATTCAACAGCTGACCAATGAGTTACTGTGGCCCTTTTCCCTCGTGGAAACGGCTTTAACTCTGCAAAATTCTTCAAAAGAAAATCAACATGATCAAGTTAGTTTTAAACTCTTGCCTAGCCTGACGGAAACACAAGCTAAAGTCCAACGTAGGCAAACGTTTTGGTACAGCTATACGACATGCAGCGCAAATATCATCGCATCGCATGGGCCTTTTCATGTGTTTATCTTCTTCGTGTTTTATCTTAATTTTTATCCTTTCATATTTTCATCGCATTGTTCACGTGCTTTCTTTATTTCGTTTTGATGCTATATTCAGTGTTGGTTAGTTAACTTGTATATATATATATATATATATATACCGGGTGAGTCAGAAAAAACGTGGGGTGTTTGCCAATTTTTCTTGCTGGAGTTTACTTTATAAAATCGTTTTTTCATAGTTTATTGCATAGAAGAAAGGCTTACTTACACATGAAAATTTGTTTGGTCGAAATCGGTCTTTCCGTTCTATAATTACGAGCGATTTCAATAAATGGTGTTTCGCAAGATTCCTAAAATAGGCCTCAAATTAGATTTGATTTATATTTATACATGTGTGAACAGCTAAACCATGGCAAAGTTACTGTTTCTCTACCAACAAATTTAAACAAAGCATGCATTGTGTTAGAATACAAAAGGGAAAAAAATTGTTATTTGTTTTGTAGCCCTATAACTAATTGTCATTGCTAGGAAGCAGAAAGTTCTTATGCTAGCGATACTTTTCACCAAAATAGCTATATCACAAAATTGCAAATAGATACAGAAAGAAATGGCCTATTTTAGCAAACTAAATTTCTATAACTAATTCAATCTTTCTTCTACAAAATAAACATTCAACACACCCGATTTGGCTTGTTTTTCACCAAAATATGGCTTGTTAAACACCCAACGTTTTTTATGACTCACCCGGTATGTAATGTATTAAATGTTAGCAAGGTGAATAATTGAATTGAAATAAATTGATAACAACAAAAATTCTTGTTGCTGTTCTAAAATTAGAATGCAAAAATGAGAAATTGAAACTGACACCCAATAACGAACTTTTTAAATATCAACACTGAATTATATAATTTTTTATTATATAACGGTATGTTAAAACGTTACGCCATTGCTGCTATAAATTTTTTCAAACCTACTATATTCTAACTACCCGTTGTTTTATTATACTGCTGTCTACCTTGATGCTATAAAAAGCCTCGCTCACATACTAAAAGCGAATCTGAGTTTCAGGCTTCGCATCAAATACAAACAACTTAGCAAAATGCCCCAAAACAACAGCCTCTTTATCAACCCGTGGCACCTTTTCGGCTAGTTCAAAACAAGTCACATGTATAACTTTATTCAAATTCTATTGGGTGGCTAATAAAAGCATTGGAATCACTTCACGGTTGAATGGTATGTCGATTTTCGTGTTGATTTCGCACGGTTGACTGGGTACAGCCAGACAGACCTCTACCAATGACATTGCAACTATCCATGCTTCTTCGCAGAGGCTTTTTTGGGAGTGGTTTGATGTTTCATTAACAGCGAAAGGTACGAAACTAATGAGATGTGAAGAGTAGACCATTTTTACAGTTTTGATAGACATGATACATGAGTTGTAAATGAACAAACGATAGGCATTATTTAAATTGTTTTTGCATAAATAGCATTGTTTGTAAGCTGCGTTTTCAATCTATCCAAATAAGGAGCCTAAGTTGAAATTCTTGATAACATGATCAGCCAAGCCTTGTAAAGTACCTTCGAGAGTAACCTCATACTATACGAATTGAACTGGTTTTGTTGCATTGAGCCGGGTGTATCTCTTCAAAACATGATGTCCAAGCAAGGAGTCGAAGCTGCCATTTTAGATGATTTAGTCAGCCTAGGCCTTGAAGGCGTGGCAATTGGTATCTCTGTTTGACCCATGCCTAATGTTCTTGTTGATCGAGTTATCTTAGGTCTAAATGCCGTGAAATTTGGTATTTCAGATTTAGGCCTTGCAGCAGAGCGGCTCGGCATGTCTATTTTCGTAAAAGAAGTTGTTCTTGCAGACTTCGTGAGTCTTGGTTTCGACGAAGACGTAGTCACGGTTTCGATGCTACTTTGCGACACTTCGTATTTATTCCTCGCCATTTTCTTGGCTTTCCTGCTCCCATGCTTATCATGGATTTTAGATGACTTTTTACCGCCCTGAGATGAAGACAGACTTGAAGTAGCTGAATGAATGCCGATAACAAAAGGCTGTTGAAACTTCGGGACTTCATCTTTTCTCTTCGCGTGATGAGTGCTTTGACTGCTGGCAGATCGAAATGATTCTTTCAGTTCATTGTGTGCGCATGCGTGGGCTAATAGTCTCTCTGGAACGACTTTGGAACGCCTCACATCTTCAACTAAGTTCTGTATGGGTATTCGTGTCAACTTGATAAAATTTAGAAACGGAGCAAACGTTGATTGCAGAGATGAATGTGCACTTTTATTTCTCCGCACTTGAGCCTTCGTCCATATCAATGCTGCATAGAATTTCTCTAATTCTGGTAATTCTAGGCCCTCAAAACAAAATATTTTGACTAACTGGGACTTTGATAATACCACGATAGTTGCTTCAGAGAGTAATTTTTCAGCGTTCATTTTGATGTAGTTTAGTACGACAGGCTCTAAATCATTCACACAAAGTCTCGTCTGAAATCGTTCAAGTTCTGCTAGAATGTACATTGCGTTATCCAGAGATAAGTGTTGACCTAGAAAGCTTACGCAGCCTCGTTTCAAGTTAATGAGTTTGAATTCGTCTGCAGCCACAAAGAGGCCAACAACGATTTTAGGCCCAATGTCACAAACCCCAGCATGAACATATTCCATAAATTCAGTAAATTCTTCTGCTGTGTACATTGGTATTTCGAATGAATTTCTGATAGGTTTTTGGGTTGCGCTGGCAGCAGGCTTACCTTTTTTCGTGTGACTTGATCGTTGACTTGGATTGGTGGTGGTAAGCAGGCTTGCAAATACGCTGTCGAAAAGAGCAATAAAAAGTTTAGGAGAATGGTAGGTAAATACAGAGTATTGATTACAAAAGGAGTTTTGAAGTATTCAAAGATGGAGACACGAAGGACTGGAAACTAATCACCTTTAAAAATCATTTTATAGAAAATAGCCGCATCAATAAATCGTTGATACAAAATAGCAAGAGACCAAGGTCACAAGAAATCTTTATACCCCGTCCCCGTCAAATGTAAATTGTGCAAATCTTGCTTTTCGTTCTGTTTCATGTTCGCTTTCAAGCTTTTGCGTGAACAATTTTTAGAATTGTTAGGAAGTTTTAAAATCAAGGAGGTATTAATCACAAGTACTGCTTTGCGTTTATTCAAACTCTTACCTGCTTCTTGCAGCAAGTATTGCCTTGATTCCATAAACTTCTGTTTTCTCTTCTCCGACAACAAACGTTACGTCACATAAATAAGTCTTTTTCTGGAGTCCTCGAAAGAATTCGCTAAGCTCTTTGCTGCTTGCAGTAATTGTTGCCATTCTTGGTTTCTAAAGAAAGCAAATTTCAGGTTTATTATCATTTCTACACTTACCACGGGGGGGGGGGGGGTACATGATCTACATTTGTACAGGGGTGTGCCCCCAAGTCTTTGATGACCAACCCACCTCTACGATGATGTAACGGCTGATCAACAAACTTTTATAATGACGTAATACCCTTTTAAACAATAGAATTTCAAGAAATTTCGCGTTTATACCCATTTCTAAGGAAATTCTTACCAACATTGCATCCTGTTTTAGAGAATTTTCCCTCGCAAAACCCACCCTTATGAGGGACATACCTGTCACTGAATATTAAAGAGGATCCCCCCCCCCCGGGGTTGATCATCAAGCTGGTAGATTTAGATTTAATATCAATGGTGGACACTTGGGAAAATATTAGAGGGTGGGGGGCGAAGCTATTGTTTCAGATAAATGCATTGTTCATTCCTATTGTTTTCAAACAAAAGATCAGTGTTTTCTCCAACATTAGGGGGACGACCGCACCCTCTCGCCCCCTAGTGTCCGCCACTGTGTAATATATCTGTCTTTAATGATATAATTCCCCGCACATTCTCCGTTGCTCCAGCTGAGTCCATATCTTATTTTTTAGTTCTACAGCCTCAGTTTTCAAACCGTGGAGCATGCGAAGCAATAAATGTCATTGCAAAAAGAATAGAAATTATCATCAACATACCATAGCAAATAGCTGTAAAATATTCCTCTATGATCTGACGCTGCAAACTGTGATATCTTGCAGGACTAAAACGGCGCCTACCCATCCATACTTCTTGCTACGAAGTTGTTTTGATCATTCTACGAAGAGATATATTACAAGTGTCAGTGAAGAAATGTTTGGCATTAATTGCTCACCTAATTTCAATAACATCTGGCCATACATTATGTTACGTCTTGAAGGCTAGAAACAGCTCTAGCCATTAGCTCTGCTCTAAAACAGGCCTAGCCAGCACAACATTGTTTTGGCGACTCCACAAGAAATATATTACAAGTGGTGTGAGCGACCATCCTAATTTCAATATCAATCAGTTCACACGTTGAGTTTGGATTGTGGTGATGGGAAAGAGCAGGTCTTCGGCTTATATTATTGATTCTGGATTCAAATTCCGCTATTGAACAGTAAGTAATACACAACTCTGCAATCATAATTATCTGACAGATGAATTGAAATGATAGCTAAGATTTTCAGATGTAAATTAAACTGGTTTTGACAGGTGCATCAATTTATAAAATATTCTTACTCAAGAATTGAAACGAGAAATGCGTTGATGTTGGCTGTCCATTTGAAGCAGAACAGGAAGGTTTCGTTCTGCATGATGCGTTGGGTCCTAGCAAGCTATTTAGGGGCAGTCTTATTGAAATGATTGCTACTACCAATGAAATGACTACCAAACCTTATAGGGTCAAAAACCAGGGCAGAAATTGTAACGATAGCAGCAGCTGCTTTTTATTGACGCACCATTTCAAAGCAATTAGTGATTGCAGACAAAGATTATTAAAATGCCCAATGCAGATGTCTAGATTTATGCTTCTTCTTTCCATTCATTCATTCATTCATTCATTCATTCATTCATATATTTATTCATTCATATATTTATTTAAAGTTGGTATTTACATAGTTTTAAAAGAATAAAGCTAATTTACACCAACTATCTACAATAAACCTAAAGTAACACATATTAATTACAATTAAAGGAATTCAGTGTCTATTTACAAATTTCATATATACTCATGACTTCTCTTAACAATCCTTTTTCGTGTGCACAACATGAAAGTTTGAAGGTGTTGCGGCACCGTGTTGTAATCCACTGACTTTGCAGCCAGAATATCAGGCGGACGGGGTTCAAGCCCCACCAGCACCTCTTGAGCGTCAAGACAAGGGGTCGCGGACTCGATTAGCGCTTAGCTAATTCTGCGATCCCAGCGCTTGGCGCTAAAAACCGCAACTTCACCTTCATCTTCAGTTCGCCATGCTAATTTCTGTGCATCTTTTGCAGCTGCGTTTATTTTGATTTGTTGTTTGATGGAATTTCCTTTGCCTTTTATCGCTAATCGCTTTGAAATGGCGTATCAGTCAAAACCACTGATGATATTGCTACGAAATCTGCCCTTGCTGGGTTTAAACAGATATGCTTTAAAATCTCTGTAGAGCCGTTGTTCATCTTCAAACTCTTACTAGGCTTAAGCTGCATGGTACCTTCTTTTAGTCAAATCAAAGTTATCTAGATTTATAATATCGTGTCCTCTATAGTTGCTCCTCCCCCTTACCCGTACCCGATACACTTATTATTTGTAGAATTCCTGATCAAAGATTGTTCAGTTATTTCTGTTTTCGCGCTGTAATAAAGCCAGTGGAGAATGTATTCCGTGTCGTGTACTTGCTTGACGATTTATTGTTACTTCGCGAAAACCTCTTTAACCGGTGAAGCAACTTTTTGTAACGTGTCAGAGCCTCAGTATCGAAAATCCCCACGAGTAAAGGCTGATTTCCAGTCAGTGGAATTTTTCGAGCGGGCGGAATTTTACACAATAAAAGGCGTTAGATTCTATTCAAATTCAAGGCGACATTTCCTCTCGTAAAGGCCAGTTTCCAGTCAGTGGAATTTTCCGAGCGGGCGGAATTTTACACAATCAAAAGTCATCCAACCTTAAATTTCTATTCAATTGCAAAGCGACATTTTTTGTCGTAAACAAAAGAATTTCCGCCCGCTCGGAAAATTCCACTGACTGGAAACTGGGCTTAAACAATAGAACTCCCGTCCGCTCGGAAAATTCCACTGGCTGGAAATCAGCCTTAACGTAAGACTGGTGAGATGTCGGCCATGTCTCGAAAGGTAGTTCGAATAAACAAATGAATAATTGTCGCCAACTCTCTGTAATTCCAGGCTAAAGGAATCGCGAGGTGTGGTCACATCGAGAGGAAGGACCAGGACACTGCTCGATAAGCTTAGCTTCTCAGTGTCCTAAAACTACCTTCGGATGCTAGGTAGCAATATAGAAAGAAAAAAATGAATAAACGAAAACAAGAAATGAAGATAAAACCTGTTATAGATGAAAGGATAAATTTTTTATGTCTTCAGCTGAATCGGCGGGAATTAAAACTAGCACAATTTTCAAGCCTGTTTCCAAATAATATCCACTTTTGTATCTTTGTTTACTACACAAAGGCCTACAAAACAACAGCTGAAAACAAACGTCAAACAGGCTGGAAAGGCACAACAAATTTATACTAAAATCAGACAACTTACATGATATATTTCTTTCATAAGTTTGAATTGCAGAAGCATCTGATCTCGCAATGCGTCTTCACCTTGGAAAAGATGTGAACGATAGAAAAAACTGTCAAGATTCCGCGCCTTAAAACTTGCAAACATACATTATTAATGTTAATACGCTTATTTTGTGTCTTTGCTGGGTGTGGCCTGGTAGTCTTCGCTCGAAATCGTTTCTCGGAGCTTGAACGAATGTTAAAGATTGTATTTTTCTCACAGAATCAACTTTACACTTATACATATGAGTTCAGCAAATTAATGTTACTTTACGAACGCTGGTTACTGTCCGACTGCTGACACCTGAACACCACAGCTGTATATCAAAGTAGCCCGCCCGCAGCCGGAAAACCCCTCCACCGAGGGGCGCATTTTGCAATGGTGACCATAGATGATTGCTTCTCTAGTGCTGCATTTTCAAAGAAGCTGAACTAATTAAAAAACCCACCGACGTTCTTGCTTTTAACAATTTAGTGAGGATAGACGAATCATTTTTTCTCAAAAACTTTGATAAAATTGCGTCAAATTTTCAGCTTGATTGATTGACTTTGAAAACAGTTTCTCTACGAAAAAAGTCGTGGTAAGAAGTTTTAGATGAACAACGAGACTTTCAAATTTTTATCTTAAAAGCGACATCACGCACGTGGCGTTTATACAACAATCATAAATCATTCATGCATGTAACCTTATTATATCTAAGGAGACCTAAATAAGACTTTATTTGATAATCCTATTAAGGAATGAGATATTGATCTGATAAAACCATTCATTTTGTTCACGAGTACTGGCAGGAGCGCATCAAAACACCACTGCAATTAACAGCCTCGCTTTAGAAATTGTTCTAAATTTCTTCACACAAATTTTAGAACCCAGATTCGGATTTAGCACAACAACTTTAGCATGGATACAAGTTTTCATAATTCTAGTGTCCGTGATGTTGATTTTATGTTGATATAACCATGGGCGTTAAGAAACGCGGTAGTTATTCCTACAACATTTTTTCCTCCCTGCGTCCCTATGCCCGTGAAGGTTGTTGTTGTTGTACCAGGTTTTCCTTGTTTCCCTGTGTTCTGATTTGAGTGACTTCCTGACGCAGCAACAACAACCTTCACGGGCATAGGGACACAGGGAGGAAAAACAATTTGTAGGAATAACTACCGCGTTTCTTAACGCCCATGATACAACAAAATATGGGATTTGACAGTGAAAATCATTTGGGTAGAAAAATTTCGCCCCCCTTACAAAATTCCAAAGCTTTTATCGCTATAAAATCAACATTGCGTCTACTAGCAGTATGAAAACTCGTGTTTAGACTAATATATGAGCGCTAAATTCAAATCTGGGCTCTAAAATTTCGTATGAAGAATTGGGATTTAAAAAATCTCCAAAATGAGACACTTAATTGAAGTGGGTATAAAGAAACCGTCAGCCGACGTAAAGGCGTACACTGATGGGTTACATGCAAAACCCGAATTTACATGTTGCGTGGAAATTCAATTCAATTAGGTACAGGAAACCGAAGTATAGCTGTGGTGGAAGCGGTGATTAAAGACCCTTTCCTGACCAGCATCCTTTACGGCTTTCGATTGCCGGTCCCCACAGCTTCTAATCGTTCGTATTATATTCTGACATACAGAAAATAGCACAGTTGTAATCCGTCTTAATCTTCGACTGAAATCGCGTAAATGGTCAACAAATTATATCAATAGTCTCTTTAGTTCATAAACAATGTATTTAAGCATGTATTTTCGTACTGCATAATCGGAGTTGTGGGAATTAGAGGAAAGAAATTTAGATTACAATGGCAGAGAGAACGATCAAGGAGTGGAGAGGAAATTATCTCATTTGCGGTAAAGAAAGCATCAGAGATCGAATATATTTTAATTATTTTTATGATCAAGCATAAAACTGAACAAATAAATGCATTTAGAAACCCAAAGATTAAAACTGAGAAATGTAATGAACTGTACCTCA
>REGM01000004.1:2975728-3016979 GCA_004194415.1 Aurelia aurita
TGCCTCCCCACGGTACTGAACATCCCCCACGGTACTCACAGATGCCTCCCCACACGTACTGAATATCCCCCACGGTACTGAACATCCCCCACGGTACTGCACACACGTTCCATGGGGTGGTAAAGGCGTACACTGATGGGTTACATGCAAAACCCGAATTTACATGTTGCGTGGAAATTCAATTCAATTAGGTACAGGAAACCGAAGTATAGCTGTGGTGGAAGCGGTGATTAAAAACCCTTTCCTGACCAGCATCCTTTACGGCCTTCGATTGCCGGTCCCCACAGCTTCTAATCGTTCGTATTATATTCTGACATACAGAAAATAGCACAGTTGTAATCCGTCTTAATCTTCGACTGAAATCGCGTAAATGGTCAACAAATTACATCAATAGTCTCTTTAATTCATAAACAATGTATTTAAGCATGTATTTTCGTACTGAATAATCGGAGTCGTGGGAATTAGAGGAAAGAATTTTAGGTTACAATGGCAGAGAGGAGTGGAGAGGAAATGATCTCGTTTGCGGTAAAGAAAGCATCAGAGATCGAATATATTTTAATTATTTTTATGATCAAGCATTAAACTGAACAAATAAATGCATTTAGAAACCCAAAGATTAAAACTGAGAAATGTAATGAACTGTACCTCAGTCGTTGGATTGGACTCCTCTTGTTCGAGCAATAACGGAAATATATGCCAGAATAAGAACCGGTAGGTGAATGGTTATCGATTCAATTTGGTCTACTTCCTCTTGGGGAACATATCTGCAGTTATTTATCGGACATCCACTTTGACTTGTGATGAGATTTGGAAGTATTCCTTCGTCATAGGACTGAGTTATCAGTAAACCACCATATTTTGTGTGTGATCGAATGAACACAGGACTTATTACATCATCGTACGCATCACAGTTGATAAATTGGCGGTAGTCTCATTTTGACGAGAGACCACTGGGACACATTGTAATCAGTCTAGATACAGCCACCTTAAGTTTTGTAAACAATAACAAAGGCGTGCAAAGGTTGCCGGTCAAGAAAGGGTCTTTAAGATGTCCGTGAACAAGACGCAACAGAGACAAAAAACTACCAGCCATCATAGAAACTGTATTTACATTTAAAGCGTTTCTCTTGGCGCTGTCTAGATAATGCTCGAGCTTGCAATGAAACTTCTGAGCACTTGCCATGAAAATGCTAAAACAGAAATTGCGAGACGATCGTATGTAGGAACTTACCACAAGAACATGCACAACTGCCAAGCGGTATGTATTTTGATGTTTCAGAAACCTGTAATAAAAGAACTCAATCAATATATGAAAATATGAAATTTGAAATGCAAAGCAAGAACGATAGGGTGAGTTATTCTTTCGTGTAAATTTGTTCAAAGGCAGGCACCTTTGGTTTGACTACATACTTTTAAGTGCAAAGATACACTTAAAAGAAAATACAAGTTTTGTTCGAGACAATAGAGTGTTCATATAAGTACTGGCTAATTCATAATGACGAGATTTATCGGTCAACTGAATTCTTGAGATAACTTGAGGGAACTTGTCAGTACTATGTTGACGATTCTGTTGCTGTCGAATATACTGATGATGCGATTACTGCCTATATAGTGACTACATTGATGATTCTATTACTGCCTGTGATAAAATTACAACTTTATTTGTATGACAAAGCTTACCACAAGAATATGCACAAGAGCCAAGTGATTTGCCTCTTGATCCCATAGAAACCTGCAATAAAAAACTAAATGATAAATTTTACTTCATTACTTACTGTCAGTGCTAAAGCAGTCTGTGTTCTCAAGGTCTACTCAAGGAAATTTTGTTTACGGTCAAGATATTTGAATATTCGAGAAAGGTTGCAGCTGTGATTGCAATGAAAAGAACAGTGTGGTCGGCAAAGGGCTTGACACGGCTAGCAGGGGACCTGGTCGGCACTGCGAAGACTCTGTTATTGCAACAAATGACTATATTGGCGATCTTTTAATTTTCGGTAATAAAACTACGGTACAACTTTTGAAAATAGGTCTGCAGAAAACACCTGCCAATGATGATAAAGACTTAAAAAGCAAATTACCTTATCAAGAATGGCTGTTGAATCAATAGGCTATCATTCTATTTTGAGGTAGAGCTTGATAAGTTCATGGGTACAAAGGGGTCTGTGTTATGTAAGTTCTACCACAGGATTGGCTGATAGTTGCAAAAACAACTGTTGTTCGTTCTTTGAAATGATAACAGCCAACTGGAGGGGCATATCACTTAATAAAAATATCGTACGCCTTTGGCAAAAATATTTGTGCTTCTAAGAAAAATGCCTAAAAAATCCCGTAAGAAAAAGGTATTGTTTTAAAATTCTCGCACCCTTTTTCGAGAGTGATGCACCGTCAACACAATAGGTAGTATTCAAACAACTTCTATATACCTTCCACCATTGTTTTGGTCAACTGCGAACTGCGATGATGTGTTGCGAGAAATCTAGCGACCATGAACCCTTCATATTTGCAAAACGTGCTTACATTTCTATATGCAAATCAGCTAAACTTACCCTTCTACGAGAGCCGGTCGTCAGTGGAGAGACTATCTAATCTTTTCTGTAAATGAATGCTGTGAAGAAACGTTTGATTCCTTGCAATTCAGAAGTCAATGTCAAACTATAATCACCGTCGGAGAGCCTGTACAGTACACGGTCCATGAAAATTTTGCCCAGGAATGGCAACTGTTATGCATCATCTTTGATTTTGTTGGAGATACGAAGTCCAGACTCTATTGTTTTAACCCTTTGTGTTTCAGCTTTGTTGTCAGCGAATCAACGTTGGAGCTCACGATCGCATGCGCATTGTTGCTATTGTTTCTTCTCTTGTTCTCAACGGTCAAGCTAATTTGCATATTATGTAAGTGAAATAAATCCCTGCAGCACATGCGATCGTGAGCCCTTTTCAGTGCCGCCTTGCATAAGGACTCCCCCGCAAACAAACGCCACCGCAAACAGTGAANCTTTTAAGTGCAAAGATACACTTGAAAGAAAATATAAGTTTCGTTCGAGACAATAGAGTGTTCATATAAGTACTGGCTAATTCATAATGACAAGATTTATCGGTCAACTGAATTCTTGAGACAACTTGAGGGAACTTGTCAGCACTATGTTGATGATTCTGTTGCTGTCGAATATACTGATGATTCGATTACTGCCTATATAGTGACTACATTGATGATTCTACTACTGCCTGTGATAAAACTACAACTTTATTTGTATGACAAAGCTTACCACAAGAATATGCACAAGAGCCAAGTGATTTGCCTCTCGATCCCATAGAAACCTGCAATAAAAAACTAAATGATAAATTTTACTTCATTACTTACTGTCAGTGCTAAAGCAGTCTGTGTTCTCAAGGTCTACTCAAGGAAATTTTGTTTACGGTCAAGATAGAGAAAGGTTGCAGCTGTGATTGCAATGAAAAGAACAGTGTGGTCGGCAAAGGGCTCGACACGGCTAGCAGGGGACCTGGTTGGCACTGCGAAGACTCTGTTATTGCAACAAATGACTATATTGACGATCTTTTAATTTTCGGTAATAAAACTACGGTACAACTTTCGAAAATAAGTCTGCAGAAAACACCTGCCAATGATGATAAAGACTTAAAAAGCAAATTACCTTATCAAGAATGGCTGTTGAATCAATAGGCTATCATTCTATTTTGAGGTAGAGCTTGATAAGTTCATGGGTACAAAGGGGTCTGTGTTATGTAAGTTCTACCACAAGATTGGCCGATAGCTGCAAAAACAATTGGTGTTCGTTCTTTGAAGGGATAACAGCCAACTGGAGGGGCATATCACTTAATAAAAATACCGTATGGCTTTGGTAAAAATCTTCTTGCTTCTAAGAAAAATGCCTAAAAATCCCGTAAGAAAAACGCATTGTTTCAAAATTCTCGCACCCTTTTTCGAGAGTGATTCTCGCACCGTCAACACAATAGGTAGTATTCAAACAACTTCTATATACCTTCCACCATTGTTTTGGTCAACTGCGATGATGTGTTGCGAGAAATCTAGCGACCATGAACCCTTCATATTTGCAAAACGTGCTTACATTTCTATATGCAAATCAGCTAAACTTACCCTTCTACGAGAGTCGGTCGTCAGTGAAGAGACTATCTAATCTTTTCTGTAAATGAATGCTGTGAAGAAACGTTTGATTCCTTGCAATTCAGAAGTCCATGTCAAACTATAATCACCGTCGGAGAGCCTTCACATTACACGGTCCATGTAAATTTTGCCCAGGAATGGCAACTGTTATGCATCCTCTTTGATTTTGTTGGAGATACGAAGTCCAAACTCTATTGTTTTAACCCTTTGTGTNAACTGCGATGATGTGTTGCGAGAAATCTAGCGACCATGAACCCTTCATATTTGCAAAACGTGCTTACATTTCTATATGCAAATCAGCTAAACTTACCCTTCTACGAGAGCCGGTCGTCAGTGGAGAGACTATCTAATCTTTTCTGTAAATGAATGCTGTGAAGAAACGTTTGATTCCTTGCAATTCAGAAGTCAATGTCAAACTATAATCACCGTCGGAGAGCCTGTACAGTACACGGTCCATGAAAATTTTGCCCAGGAATGGCAACTGTTATGCATCATCTTTGATTTTGTTGGAGATACGAAGTCCAGACTCTATTGTTTTAACCCTTTGTGTTTCAGCTTTGTTGTCAGCGAATCAACGTTGGAGCTCACGATCGCATGCGCATTGTTGCTATTGTTTCTTCTCTTGTTCTCAACGGTCAAGCTAATTTGCATATTATGTAAGTGAAATAAATCCCTGCAGCACATGCGATCGTGAGCCCTTTTCAGTGCCGCCTTGCATAAGGACTCCCCCGCAAACAAACGCCACCGCAAACAGTGAAGGTAGCAATTAGAAGCAGTCGGCAAGACAGATTTTCATTGATTGAGAATGTTTGAATACCGCTAAAAAGTTAACAGAGGTCTGAAAACGCTTCAAATTCAAGTCAACTATTAATCACATGATTTTAGAAAGGAGAGTTAGAAAGAAACACAGAATTCACTTACCGTGCAATCCACTGCAGGCAAAACAATCGGCGAATATCACTCAACTTTCTATTAGACTGTCTTCAAAATTATCTCGTTTCACAGGTCAAACGGATCATCTCATCTGATATATGGCAAAACTTTACTGTATCACCAATCTTGGCGTAATTTCTTTGAGACATACCAACCGGCTCTTTCCAGCTCTGATCGAAATCTGTGCGCTCGAATCTTCGAAATCGTTATGTTTAGAGTCGTCCAAGACCAATAATTCAAACTCGTCTTTTTGTTATCTCCCTGTCTCTACATTTGCGTATTTCTTTGAGCTAAAATTGTTGCTGATCTTTTTTCAAGCTTAGCAAGAGCTGATCACCTGTAATAAATATCGTTATCGTTTGCCAGGAGTAAGCAAACTGCCGTGCCTATGAACACATTGTAATGATTTTAAATAAATTAGATTTTCAATAATTTTAACCTAAATCCTAAAATTATTCAAATGAAATCCAAAAGATCAGATAACAATATACTCTTCTTAGCAGGGCTTGCAGAAGCTCTCCACAGTTTTGATGTATCATAGCCAATGTCCATCAACCCTATTTCCTCAGTCAATGGACAAATTGTAAATCCTGTTTTAGCACAGAAAAAACTATCAAAATTCTAACTGCGACTTGATCTTTTTTGCTTTTAACTTTTAACAAGCGGTGGGATAATACTTTTCCTCCTGCGAGCCAAACCGACGGACGCAAAATTTCCTGGAAGGAAATGTACGTCTTTTCCTGTGGTTTGCGTTCTCAGTTTTGGCTGATGGAATAATTTTACATTGGGATATCGTAGTATTTCCTGCGAGCGGTGCTCGCGTGATCGTTTATTTTTTCCATCCCCGCCTTTAACTTGTAAAACTTTGCCATGGACGGTCGATCAAATATGGACTAACTAGCTGCAAGTTCATTGAAATACTGGTCTGGAGAATGCAACTGAGTGGAATGGATCTTACGGCAGATAAAAACGGTAAGCTTGATTCTAATTGGCTTCAACAAAGAATAGACCCTTTTCACAATGACGTCAGTTCTTTTGAAATACATGCTTCGCCTCGATAAAATGTGGAGCTGATCCCAAAAGCGTGCATTCCTCCCAGTAACACATGAAATAGTTTTGTTCGCGATTTGCATCAAAATAGGCATGGTGTGCATGGTGTAGATTTCTTGCCGTGCTGGGAACGTTCATCGTTCGTCTCGAATTCAATTTAATTGCGAAGAAAGGTCCATTGCAGGTGGGGCGCTATTTTGGAGCGGAATATAGTAGAAAATTTTGTGTAAGCTTATGTTTAACAGATCAATCCCTCTTCTCTAAAAAGGGAGTGTTATTCAAGATCAACCACTGGGTGAGTCAGAAAAAACAATCCCCGTTTGCAACGCTACTGCTTTCTGGATATCAAGGTGATGATATTGGCAAATATATTATTTAATGGTGGACATGTTCAAATCGATTTAAAAATTTACCTGACTGAAATCGGCCACTCCATGTGGAATTATGAGAGGTTTTCTCAAGAAAGCCCCTTTAAGAAACCTTCAAAACAAGCCTAAAATCACGCAAAACGTTTTGGCACGTGTTATCCTCATGGGAGGATAAAATTATCCGGAATAATACCGTTATGCTCCCAGGATGACACTTTCATCCTCCTAAAGAGATAACACGTGCTAAAGTATGTAAAAGCCAGTGCTGTAAGGCAGAAATGTTTGGAAAATTTTGTCGTGATTTTGGGTCTGTTTTGAAGGTTTCATAAAGGGGCTTTCTCGAGAAAATCGTTGATAATTTCAGAACGGATTGGCCGATTTCAGTCAGGTAAATTTTAAAATCGATTTGAACATGTCCACCATTAAATAATATATTTGCCAATATTATTGTCTTGATAACCAGGGAGCAGTGGCCTTTCGAACGGGGATTGTTTTTTTTTACTCACCCGTTATTACTCTGTTCTAAAATTCAAAGGAATAACGAAGGCTGAAATACTATACATTTTAAAGCTAAAAAGGGTTTCCTTCGAAAATAAAAACACTTAGAATCAAGGAGTGTCCACACCTGCTTTACCGCGTGTAACAACAAGCTCTCTGCAGCCTGTTTGGCCGAAGGCTTTGAGAGATTTCCAGGAATAAACACTGTCATTAGAGTTTAAGCTCTCTAGTAGTGTTCGCCGAAGTAAGAGTCTTGTTTTTTGTGGCCTATGCAAAAGCTGAGAATCAGGCCGACAACTGAGAAATGGAGACAGCTTAAGTTGTTGAACAGTTTAAAAATTTTCCAACGAAAGGGAGATGAATTGTAATATTCAAAGCAACATCCTGTGACCTAATGTTGAACTAATTTGGGCTAAAAGGGTGGAAAAACAAGACTCATTTATCTGAGCTGCAAAACAGACCAGACGGAAGAATAACGAGTGATTGGCCGATGTTTATGATTTGAAAACTTTTTAACGGTTCCCTTATTTTTAAGTGTTGTAGGCTTTGACAGTATACTGGGTGTCCCAAAAGTTGTTGTCCCAAAAATTGGCCGAAATGTACAGTCACGAAATAACGATCAGTTTGAACAAACAAGAAGTCATTAGATATTGGAAAGGCTAACTCGAAAGAGAAAATATACCGGGTGCACCAAAACAAAGTCCCCACTTTTGACAGGCCATGATAAATAGAACACAAAGGCGATTTCAAAGATTTATGATGTAATCTACAGACAAAATCTCAAATAATACTCGGGAATTTTTTCTCGAATTTCGGCCGCCTACTTCTCGCGCTATAAGGGATTCCTTGAAAATTCCAAATCTTGAAACAGCCTAAATCGATCGAAAAACTACGATCATATCAAATTTGCTAAAAACTGAGCTGAGCTAAACAAAACAATAACAAAACTCTTAGAAATGACTTGGGAATTATGAAGTTGATTAGCTGTTACCAGCTGCAGAATAGGTTCCTCAGTTCTTGCAAAATCTTAGAATTACATTTACCAATTAAAAAACCTTTATTACAATTTCAAATAGGGTCTCTGTATTGATGACAGTGATAGTTTTCTCTTCGTCCTTTCTAGTTCAGTTTTCAGGAAATTTGGTCAATTTCTTACCGAAAACAGACCGAAAACAGATTTCTATTCTAGCAGATTCCAGAGGGTGGTCTCCTCCGCCATGACAGAATTCATTCTCATTAGAAGTACATCAAACAACAACAAACAAACTATGCTCATCAGCAGTTTGAGAATAAAATCACTCCTCGCAACTCAACGAAAATTCATTATATACATCAGATCAACAAAACTTTTAAACAAAAAATATCGTCATACCTTGTATAAGCTTTTTACATTAGCTGTTCGATTAAAAGACATTAGTTGATACATCTGTTNCGAAAAACTACGATCATATCAAATTTGCTAAAAACTGAGCTGAGCTAAACAAAACAATAACAAAACTCTTAGAAATGACTTGGGAATTATGAAGTTGATTAGCTGTTACCAGCTGCAGAATAGGTTCCTCAGTTCTTGCAAAATCTTAGAATTACATTTACCAATTAAAAAACCTTTATTACAATTTCAAATAGGGTCTCTGTATTGATGACAGTGATAGTTTTCTCTTCGTCCTTTCTAGTTCAGTTTTCAGGAAATTTGGTCAATTTCTTACCGAAAACAGACCGAAAACAGATTTCTATTCTAGCAGATTCCAGAGGGTGGTCTCCTCCGCCATGACAGAATTCATTCTCATTAGAAGTACATCAAACAACAACAAACAAACTATGCTCATCAGCAGTTTGAGAATAAAATCACTCCTCGCAACTCAACGAAAATTCATTATATACATCAGATCAACAAAACTTTTAAACAAAAAATATCGTCATACCTTGTATAAGCTTTTTACATTAGCTGTTCGATTAAAAGACATTAGTTGATACATCTGTTCTTTTAACTGGAGATCTGCTGCATCGAGAGCCTTTTTCATATTACATCTACGGAAAAAATAAATAATTCTCGGTTAGTAGGCAAAGAAGAACAGCGAAGAATGATATTGGCGGAACCCAACAAACTTTACCACAGCCTTGATCGCCAGTCTCATTACACAAATGTATATCGGGTAAATCGGTCCAGCTTCTAGACGACTTTCCATCAGGCGAATTTTTCGCGCGAAGCGAATTTTTTCTAGCCTAAGCATGCGCAGTTGAAATTTGATTCATGAAACGTTTTCTGTGGCTGTTTGCTTCCGCGAAAAAGTGATTTTCATCTGTCTGTACTTCTACACTTCCTCACACTTGCTCGAATTTTTTCGCGGCGAAAAAATTTGCTTCACGCAAAAAATTCGCCCATTGGAAACCAGCTATAAAGCCGAAAAATATTTCCTTACATTTGGTGAGTAAAACATTGTTCTATTAGGAATGAATCTGTACTGCTAAAAACAAGAAACGAATTTTGCTCTGAAAACTATCATGGGAATTTGCTTCATGAATCTAAAACGCTCTTAGGTTTTATATTCTTATGGCAATATGAAGAAGACCAAACTTGTTTCGTTCTCGATGAGAAAGACAGGTTTCATTTGATTTAGGGGTTTGGGAATATTTAGGGTCTTTTTACGACTGAAACTATTTTACTGCCAGCACAGCAATCGAGTAACACCATCGACATTTTGATTTGATTTTATCTTTTCTACACATGGTAGCCCCTCAGTTAGAAAACTGATTTACAGGGGGCCATGCTAAAAACTCATACTAATCTACAATAAATACAAGATATGCTCTATACAACTGAACTAAATTACAAATTGTCATAAAATAAACAAAATAAAAACATCCTACGTTATTCCTTCAGCTGCACACAACTATTTAATTGACACAATAGAATCAAAAAAATTCTATTTACCAGCGATCAAAGACACAGAACTCTGTTTTTATTCATCGATAGGTTTAAAGTCTGTCTCACATTAGATGTCAGGTGAGATTTGCGATAACGCTAAATTAATCAAGCAAAATTCTTTTATTTACGGATATTTTCGCAAGACATCTACTGTGAGCGAGACTTTTACTGTTCTCTAAAGATGAGGTTCGTAGCTGTGAGCAAAGTAAAAATCCGAAGACATGGTGCTTTCGTTGATCCAAAACGTTTGATGATTAGTGGTTCAAAAATGAATATTCATAACTTACCCTCTGCTCGAAAACACCAACAACTAAGAGTTCAATTATTTATTCGGTGTGCTGTGATTTTCACGGTTGGGTGTACTGTGATTATAACCATTCATCTTAACATTTCCGATCATTCCAGCAGAATGTCCGTTGATGAAATTCAACAAACTTGCTGGGGCGTGATGAGAGGGGTGTCCATAATGGTTTGGATCCATTTGTTGTTGTCTCATAACTTGATGAATAAACTCTGCGGGGTTTTGTGAGAATGAGGAGCCTGGTAACGCACTCCCAATAACACGAGGTTCCGTTGGATTTGAAATCGGAGGCTGTATGAGCGAAGTTTGCAAATTCGTCGGAGTTTGCTGTCGGGAATTATTTTGGTTTTTATCATTGTCTTTCTTGTCTCTCTTGGTCTCCTGCTCTTTTTTTACATGTTTACTTGATTTCGAGTCTTTGGGTGGTGTATTTAACGAATTATCCTCAGATAAGACCTCGTTACAGTCTAAATCATCACTATTAAATTCTTGGTTATTATTCGTCTCTTTTCGATAACTGCTTTCTCCGTTTAGGCCATTTGAAAGCTTTTTCTTTTTCGCAGATTTTGGCGCAGCTTTCTCATCTCCATGACTATCATGCAAGGTGTCTTTGCTTTTTGACGATTTCTTGATTTTCGAAGTTTCTATGCTGTCAGGTGGTTCACTTTTTAGCTTTGCAAGCATCGCAGATAAAGGTAAGGGTCGTTCACAATCTGTTGACTCTGTGATGGGTGTCGATAATCGTGACGTAGCTGCAATCAGTCTGTCTCGTCTCGATGATAGTTGCTCGAGACGTTTCTCTAGGTCGTCATTTTCGGCTCGTAGTTGATATAAACACGATAACAGAGAACCAACTGCAAATGATAAAGCACGGATCAAATTTGAACCAAAGTATTCCGAAAACTACCAGGTGTCCTAAAAAAGTACTCCTGTTTGAAAAATCACCAACATTTGATTAAATGACCGATCTTCAACTTTCTTTCTTTGGCAAATAGATCAAAGACCAAATTATTTTTTCCGGTATAGCTGATCTTTTGATTGGTTTTAAAAACAGCAAATTTAGCTCTTTTTAGGGCCACCTGGTTTTGAAGCATACTGCAAAAAGCTTACCAGATCAATTTCTTTGCGCATATTAAGCTTTTAATTTGGTCTTAAATGAAAAATCTGAAATTTTGACTCTTAGGCAAGATTTACTATTTTTATTGAAAAATATAGCTCAAAACAAGGTTTTCAATGTGTAGTTTCTTAACCTTTTAGTTATTAACAACAACAATTTTATCCTCTTTAAATATTTTTGGTTCATTGACAAAACAAATAAAAAGAACATTTTTATCAAATAGGTTTGATAAATGAGTTTTGGTGATTTTTTTAAACAGGAGTACTTTTTGGGACACCCTGTAGTTGGAGAAACAACGCTTCTACACAGTAAGTCTATATTTTCATCAAGAAATTGTCGAACAGACATCAATGGAATGATCATAAACAGTAGACATTTGAGTATTGAGCTAAGAAATTTGAGCTAAAGTCCTACTTCCTAATTTTGAAGTACATTTCATATTACATAGGCAGGCAAGTGCCTATGTTTGTAAGGATCTATATGGGCAGTCATTTACAATGGGATCAAATCTTCGGTACATTTGAAGAGACATTAGAATTTATATTTCAGAACAAGGGGGATACACTTCCAGAAGCGAGAGCTGACATAAATACAGAGTACCTTAACTTGATCTGCACATAACGCTAATCCAGTCCAAATAAGCTTTTATCAAACTATGGTAAGAATTATGAGTAAACAATCAAGAAACAGAATTTTCATTACCATCATGATTCGTTGCTTTTTGAATGAGGAATTGTGCTCCTTGATTCCATTGTGATTCAAGTAGATCTTGGAATGATTCCGGATTTTTCTCTCTGTTAAAAGAAACAGCATGTTATAGACCAAAAAGCTGATACATTGGTCATTTGGGCTTTAATTGGACAACTTTTTTGGGCTCTCAAAAAAGGGAAATCTAGAACAGGTATGAAATTCCTATTTTATCATGTAGAAGTAATGCAAACGAAGACGTGGCCAAGATTAAAATTTCAGCCTAGTCCTGTTAAATATTCAACTTTAATTTTGTGCGTTTATTGGTTTGGCTCATGTTTTGAATTTAAAAAAATTTATTTTTTCAACTTTTACTGATAAGGACATGATTCTATACGAAGGTGAACAGGTAGCTATAAAACCTCGGAAGAGTCCACAAATTTACTGACATCAATTTCCTTCGTTTAATTATAGAATCTGCGTAAGATAAATTAAAGTGTGATGACTTGTTATAAATACCCTCGACGCCCTCTTTTCCGTACTCGTCTATTCTAACGCAAAACGTCTTGAGATTTCTAACAAAGAACATACCCATACGATTTTGGAAATAATGGCGGCAGACGATCATCCTCAAATAGGTTCATCTTCGATGGCTTGGGGATAGCAGAACTACTTTGCTTTTCTGATTTCTTTTTCATTTGCAATTTTCTCCTTTCTTCAACTCTCTTTTTCTTCATCGCTTTATCAGCATCAGTTGGTGTCTTTCGCTTTTTACTTTCTGAAGTTCCTGCCTTGGAATTAAGTCCACTACTCTTTGAAGATGACAATTTCTTCGACTGTGTAGTGCTTTTGCTTGTCGAGGGTGTCTCTTTATCGTTGTGCCCCGAGGATGATTTATGTTTAACTTCTGATTTATGCGACTGGCTGTGCTTTTCACTAAAATTATGAACTGAAGCTGGCTTCTTAACAGTCTCTATATCAACAAATTCATCGTTTGATGGCGTATTGCTGCTTCCAGTTTGCGGTGGATTTAATATACTCGCCATATTAAATTTGTTATTGGGAGCTGCAGGACTTTCTCCAGCGATAAATGAGTTCAAAGGAGTTTTAGGCCCTTGGGAGTTTGGGAAATAATCTGGCATGCCGGACATTTGCTGCAGTAAGTTAAGCGATTCAGCAGCTGATTTCTCTGCGGTTCCTACACTCTGCGGTAAAGAAGCATGCTCTGACGTTTCAGAGCTGTTTAATGCAGATTTCGGTGCAGTGCTAGTTGAAGTGCTTGGTTTCTTCTTTGGTTTTGCAGTTGATCCATCTGTGCTTGATACACTGTCTTGCCTTGAACGCTTCTTTTCTTTAGGTTTCTTTTCGGGATCAGCAACAGGAAGAGGTCTTGCTCCAAACTACAAAGTAAATAATCGATATGCTAAGAGTTGATCCTCTAGAAAGACAGCCTTGTTATTTCGGTATCTGGATTTCAACCATGCAACGCCAAGTTTGTGATAAGCTTTAACAATAAATATGGATTTAGTCAGCTTGAAACAAGTCTTTTCTGCAAGCTGAGCATGATCTTGATGGAAGCATCTCTTGAAGCGACGTTTAAAATCAAACAAACTACCTCAAATACATGACAAATCCTTTTCTTTGAAAAACAATTGAATATATCAACAAATGAATTTTTATTAAAATTTTCCTCCCAAAATTTGTTCAAGAGCTAATGCCTCGTAAAAACATCATACAGATGAAGCATTCATTTTCCTCTTCAACTATATTGTAATTAATTCTTATGATACCTTAATTGCAAAAAATACAAAAATTTGATACACAATAATTGGCAAACTATATGAACTTTCTACCTTTTTGGCCCAATGTTGCGAACAGTATCCAACATACTGGACGTTTCCATAATGGCCAGCTTCTTCACAAAGCATCCTCTTTGATTGTGCACTGCAAAAATAAAGCCAAACATCACTGTCATTATCTTGCAGAAAAAGGGCAATTTGATCTGTTAGAAATTAAATCTATTATGATCACAACAAAAAACACTTTTCTGAATAAAATTTAAAGTCTAGCAGATCTCATGTCGCTTGCAGACACCATTTGTATGCTAAAGATGTCATAACTGCATGATATTTTGTGACCTAAATCTCCAAAGCTGGTGGGCCAACTCTGGTGTCATCATCATCATCATCATCATCAATATTTGTTAATGCAGGTTGAAACTTAGGTGTTAGCCAAAGTTACAAATTACTAACCATAAATCTACAATTAACACAGCTGCAGATCTTTCTGGGGTCAGAAAATCAGTAACATATTTCCCCAAAGTGTTCACACTCAAACCACTCTCAGTCATGTGGGAAATACATCAAAATGAAGCTTACATCAAATACCTACCATGTGACATGAAAATTCAACTTGCAGCCTGGTTTATTACAGGCCATACATGCTCCATTCGATGTCTTGCTTTCCCTCCCAGTTTCTTCACAGATGTAGCAAGTCTGGAACAAAATGATACAATGATACACAAATAATTCAAATTTATGTCTACATAAACATTAAAATGTTTCGGATGGAAAATTTTTGGACAAAAAACTTCAGGCAAAAAAGTTTTTGACATTTTTTGACAAATCGAAACAATTTCCTTTTTTGCAGCTTATTGATCAAATCTTTCACTTGCAAAAAGGATATATCTGCATAGAATTGACATAATTTTAACCAAAAATCAGCACTGAATCCTTCAAATATAAGTAATCTTGACCAAAATCTAAGCCAACAAATTTTTTGGATGTTTTTAAATGTAATTCGGACAAAATTGTGTCTGAAAAAATTTTGTCTGAAAGCTTTACTGAGTGAAACTTTTGGATTTTATTTATTTTAATGTATTAAAACAAATTCTATAAATAAATGATCTTCTCTCATCAACATTTTCACCACCTTTGCTGTAATAAATACCCTTCATAGTACCTCAGTAGTAAGAAGTTGAGTTTCTCTCAAATTAATAATTTGCATTTTTTTATTCACTGTGAAATCAGCTGTGGTTCAAATGACAAGATTTGAAAAGTTCTAAAGCTAAATTTTCAGCTTCATTACCTTTAAAAACCTCTCATGGGGAACAGAGGACATCTTTATAGGTTCCATTGTTGTGACATTTCCAAATCTGACTTCTGGTATGTAAAGAGCGCATACAACATGGGCCCAGCCTGTTGAAAAGTTGGTAACCAATTAAAGAAGTATATATAAAATAAAAATTTAGGTAAATCAAAACAAAAGTAATTAGAAAGTGTTCATAGCAGGCCTCATTAGGTCGTGTAGAATACATACTTTTTTATCTTACATTGTATTAGGCTGTTGTATTCTGCGAATAAAATTGAATTGAATTAAAAGTATTCTGTGCCTGCGAGCAAATGATTGGGAAAAATATGCCTGCAATCAAATCACTCTGAGTACAGCAAAGATGCCAGCAACAAATGTGAAATGATATTTTGTGCCTGTGAGCGGCTCTCGTGCGCTTGCGCACATTAATGAGGTCTGGTTCATAGGTTTGAAAAACTGCCAGGAAATAGTGTTAAGTCTAAAGAATGAAATCATGTTCTTGTCTAGCTAATTATTGCTTGACAGAAGAGGATATTTAACTTGAGCTCATACCAAATGGATCCTTGGAGGATGTTGGACTTNTGTTGTATTCTGCGAATAAAATTGAATTGAATTAAAAGTATTCTGTGCCTGCGAGCAAATGATTGGGAAAAATATGCCTGCAATCAAATCACTCTGAGTACAGCAAAGATGCCAGCAACAAATGTGAAATGATATTTTGTGCCTGTGAGCGGCTCTCGTGCGCTTGCGCACATTAATGAGGTCTGGTTCATAGGTTTGAAAAACTGCCAGGAAATAGTGTTAAGTCTAAAGAATGAAATCATGTTCTTGTCTAGCTAATTATTGCTTGACAGCAGAGGATATTTAACTTGGATCCTTGGAGGATGTTGGACTTGGTCATAAGGAAAAGTTCTAAATCATTCAATGAGTGTTCTTCCAAGATCAACATTGTATATCAAGTTGAATCCTGATATAATGAGCACCCAATCTAACACACTTTTTTCTGGTTCCCTTCAGAATTTGTTATACCAGGATTCAACCGTAAATCTTACATTTTTCCTTGAGGAACTTGTTTTGAAATTGTGGTAATAGACCATCCCCTCTCTTTGGAACTTAATGAATTTATGAATGCAAATAATATAACAAATGAGGGCATTCACATTGGCCACACAGATTTGGATCCCTGATTTGGAACCCACACAACAATTGATTCCCCCATCAAGATATTGTTACTTTATATGCAAACTTAAAATCGACTATTAACAAATACTGCAAACTTACCACCATTGTCTGTTCGTTTCAGTGCACCTTCTTTGAATGGACATAGTTCACACTTCTAGGGAAATAAATCCCCACAAAATGAGAATGGTTCAGATTTCAGAATAAAAAAGCTAGTTCTGAGGCCTAAAATTTTCTCATAAGAAAACATGATTGAGATCTATGAATGCTTCAGATTAGCAGTTTCTGGCATATAATAAAATACTTGGAGCACCACAAAAACTTTCTATTTGGAAGTTCCTACAGTACAAACATTGACACTGTTTTCCTACCTAAGAATTCTTAAGAATTCTTGTTAATACTTTTAATTTCTTAAAAATTCTTGTTTAAAATTTTTCAGTTTTCATACATCTTGAGAATTCTTATCAGAATGTGAAGAATTCTAGAGAATTTTTGTCATTAATATGCGCAAGGCCTGTACTGTATTATGAAGATTCTATAATTGATAATAAGAATGAATCAATTTTGCTGAGAGCCAAAAGGCTGATGTATTTTTTTACATTTCCTTTGGTATTATGAAAAGTCCTTGACATTGAAATGTGTGGAAATAAGCCCATAACTCTTGATCGAATTATGAAGAATCTCAATATTTAGCAATACATACAGTACATACATCCAAGAGTGGAAATTTGGTCTTGCATCGCAGAAACAAAGAGAAAAGAAATGGAAAGAAATAATCTTGACAAACCAAATCAGGTTCTGATCAATCAGTGGACTTGCCGTAGTTGTCTTGTAAGAAAGAAAGAGACAACTTGTTCCTAACAGCTCACAGCTGGATAGCCGGCCGCTTTTTGGGCCGGCAGGCAGCACCTTAGATCACAATTTTTGACTAATAGTAGAGAAGATAGTGATTTTCTCAAAAAGAAAATAACGGGGGCCAAACAAAAATTGAAACAGAAATATCTACCATAAACTTCGCGACGCACCTGTGTATACAGTAGAAGTACAAGAACAAGTAACCCCCTGGTTTTGGATCTCTTGCGGTTGGGTCCTATTACAAATTTTGGGTTAAGTGAGGTCATGCACGGCCATGAATAATTAATGAGGAGCTGTTAGGAACAAGTCGTCTCTTTCTTTCGTACAAGACGACTTGGACAAGTCCAATCTATCAGTAACATCTGCTTTAAGAATCCCTTCAGGTGCATGACGTTTTCGACTACGCCATTAGAGTAGATTTATTTTGTAGACCAGGAGTCTTGATATTGGAGATCTAAAGTCCCTATGCATAAGTAATGCCATGCTTATATGATCCATAAATAAATTAAAACATCTCTTCACTGTATCTGTGTAGTTAAATGATACATACCACTCTAGCAACTCTTTCTGTCGACTGACATTTACAACAAAACCATGGACCACTCGGCACTTTCACAATTCCATAACAGGCTATGAGATATAAATTTACAATTAAGGTAGATTTTTTGCCAGGGATAAACCGTGTGTGGTGGTCCAAATGCTAGGTACAAATTTGACCTTACAGAGATCAAATTCTTATGTCTCTGTTCAGTGTAGGTCTCAAATAAAAGAGTATTTTTGTAGTTCACACAGAAGAAGCTTCAGTCTGCGACATTAGCCATTCCTCATCAATAATGGTGCCAAAAATTGATCTTTGTCTTTCGGTCTCTGCTGCAATTCATGACAACATTCTTTCAGAATATTTTGCTATTCTATTTTGTGAGTTTCAGTCTCTTAAAACATTTTTCACTAGGGTACTTTTCCAACTTCCTGATAAAAGTAAATACAAAGGAAAATGTTGCTTGTTAGCCATTAAAAGTGGGTAGCTTTCAGGATTCATATTTTCTAGTTGAAAGACACATATTTTAGAGCTCTCTGAGCTGCTGACATACTGAAAACTTTTTGGGATGAAGGATGCTTTTCTTGCCATTTTGAAGGTGTTGTTTCCAGATTTTCTTGTTTGACAGACTTGGAGAAACATATTACGACACAAGTTTTAAATTTTCACAAAATTATACCTATGCAGTCTGGTCCAAACGTAGTATACTACGATGTTCTTGATCGTAGTATACTACAACAAACCACAACTTTATTTTCAAGGTCGTAGTATACTATGAGATCTTCAAGCTCGCTTGAAAACATTTCCATACATTTCTTCATATTTCTTTACGCCAACTGAAAAGTCAACGATCAATATTGTTTACAATGGTGAAATTGTAGATCAGATGTTGGGCCTTTGTTTTCATGTCTTACATTTTGTGCAGGGCCCTTGGCCTCCGTGCACGGCCCGTTAAAACTTATTATCGTAGTATACTACCATCATGTGCTTACAAGATTGAAGTATGCTAGGACTATCGTAGTATACTACCTACGACATCGTAGTATACTACGTTTTGGACCTGACTGTATATGAAAATCTATCTAGCTTCACACTGTGCAAAAACTCGTTACATTCATGTGTCTTTTCTTTCATATGTGATTCTTTCGGTTCTGTAAACGCTATCTACCTACTGACCTAACAACTAAGCTTTCTTTTTTAGGCCTGGTTTTATTTAGGCCATGTTGTCATTTTTAGGCCTACTAATCCGTAATGCCTCGCCTCTCTTTGTTCTTCACCAATAACGGCAGTTAAAACAAGTAAAGTACACTCCATTACGACCATATACTTTACCTTGATGAACAGCGACATTGCATCCATTTCCATCACAATAAACAAGAGGGTTTTCATCCCATCCACGCTCATCTAAACAGACACAACACCCGCCAACCATTTCCATTTTGAGCTGCAAGTACAACAAACAGACTGGACCCAAGCGGAGCATTTGACAATAGAAACCGCGTCGGCCCAGGCCCCTACTTTGGTGCAGTGGTGGTGATCGCAAGATCGCAAACAAAACTCTCTCAAAAGATCAGTTGAGAAGTCTGGAAAAGGGGAAAGGAACCCAAACTTCTCCTCTACCCCCCTTTATTTTTCTAGAGTTTAGAAGAGAAAAAAGAGGGATACAGGTTTTTTGGTAAGGAACTTCGGCCATAGAAACTTTCGTTTCGTAAAACATATGTCTTTATACAACATATGTCTTTGCCAGCGGAAGATCTATCAGGGGAAGATCAATCTGTGGAACACGTATTATCGTTTCACTCAGGTATATTTCCGTTCATCTCTCAGAAAATGTTCAGCTGGTCTAATACGCGATGTCTTCAGCTTCTTTTCAGCTTTCGGCCGCTGCTGCCATAAATAGGACTGCGCGAAAAAGAGCAGAAGGAGAGGAGGAACCAAATTTCCACAACCCAAGATTGGAACCACGAAAGGAAGAAAGGTATAGGCTTTGCGAAGAAACTTAAACCCTAAACCTACTAGAGGAAGATATAAAAGATTCGGCTACAAGGTCTACAAGGAAGGAAAGATATCTGCCAGTGGAAGAAAGGTACCTTCCAGAGGAAGAAAGCATATCTACCAAAGGAAAATGTTTGCCACCGTAAAACATCTATTTTTAACAATTATTATCGAAAGCATTGCCAATGCTTTCGTTAATAATTGTTAAAAATATATGTTTTACGGTGTTGAAAATTATGTGTGAAGAAGTTGTTCTACATGAAGAGTAACGAAGGATTCTTTCAGCATTGATTACCTTGGTTTCATGTTGTTGCTTTGAATCAATATATTTTTATCAATATTGGAAAATTGATCTCAGCTTCTGTAATTTATAAAACGATATTTTAGGAGCTGGCGAACTCATAAGAATTATAGTAAAGGCCTTGTGTAAAATCGCAAGAATTATTGAGGAGTCATTGTTACATTTATGGATAATTACAGATATATCTCGCAGAATTTACAGGTTGTGATGTGAATGATTTTTATGAATTTTTTCCTTTCCATGTATAATTTCAACCTGAAAACATCTTGGGCGGAAGCCCCTTTCCCCTAAAACGTCCTAATGAAGTTGTTGGGGGGGGAA
The DNA here is from genome assembly GCA_004194415.1 of Aurelia aurita. Taxonomy (NCBI): domain Eukaryota; kingdom Metazoa; phylum Cnidaria; class Scyphozoa; order Semaeostomeae; family Ulmaridae; genus Aurelia; species Aurelia aurita. Next base: position 2,996,032 of record REGM01000004.1, read on the forward strand.
ATCGGTATGTAAGCACCCCCTAAGTCCCTAAGTGCACTGTAGCACTGTACTTATTGCCGTCTCTTCTCTATCAGATCTTATCTGACTATTTGCTGTGATGCAGAACCTCTTTTAAGGGACCAGAACTCGGGGGGGCAATCAATTGTTTCCTTGATTAAAAGGGACAATAGGCCTATTGTTTAAAACGTAAAACAATAGATCTAAAGAAGGGACTAGGGGGGCAATTGCCCACCCAGCTAGTATGTTAAAAGAGGCCCTGCTGTGATCAGCAACTGGAACGATGTAAATGGGACCAACTTTGTATCTATTCAACTAAATGGTGAGCCAAAAAAGTTCCGACGTTTAAAAAATCAGCTAAATTCGAAAATTCAATCTTGAATTTTTCTTTTTGAGGAGTTGCATCAAAGATCTAATTTAATTTGGGGATATTGATTATCCTATCAACGGCTTTCAATTAGCCAAATTCTGAATTATTAGCTACTTTTTGTCGACAACATGAGTTCGTTATTTCTCAAGGTTTTTTTCGGAAACAGCTTCCTATGAAAATCACCCATAGCTTTAGAAAGATATTTACCCTTACTTTTTCCCTTGTTTCTATTTTTCCTTCAGTAATCTTCATTTATTTCATTTTGTATTGATTTTTTATCACACGTGTGTAATAAAGGCTCTTACCCAACCATGGTCCTTTGCGTGCTCTGTTTTACGAAAATGAACATTTTTGTGGTCTACGAAAGTAGGCCTCAATAAAAATCTACGCGCAAAGGCTGCTGATTGAACAAGAGTTTTAAAAATATATTATTTATGATAAGTAGTGCACCTTAAACGTAGTTATCTTATTGGTACATTTTATATGTTATTCAAGTGACGATATGGACGATGTATACCCGAAAGATCCGCCGTTTTTCTTTTTTAAAGAACAGTATAACCGATAGTAACATCAATTCTAGCATCAAATTAGTGTTACACAATCACGGGCGTAGGGGAAGATCAAATCTGGTGGGGCTGCCCGATAAAATTTCCATTGTTTACCAAATTTTTTGCCCGACTTAGGGTGGATTTTTGCCCGAAAAAAGCTGATTTTGGTAAATTTTTCCAATGTTAGGGGCTACCCGCCAGCCCACCCACCCCCGTTTCTCTATTCACTTTCCATGATATTCTAATGTACCGACCCCCTGTTTTGGCTTGAACAAAGCTCTGCGCTGCGCTTGCGTCAGAGATGGAATCGTTGTCTGGTCACGTTGAAGGAAGAAGATGGCAGCTGTAGGGAACGCACAATTTATGGCTTCAAACTACTACGATCAAACGAATTATATGACACCACAGATGCCAACAGTTGCTCTGGGGAATGGAAGAGAAGCTGGATTTTCAAAACCTGGTCAAGTGAACCACGATGATCCGCCATTTTCAAGGTATAAATGTCGAGCAGTGTCGATTTTTGATAGATGTTTTTAGGCCACATTTCCAGCCAAATCTTATTTGTACGCCTTGCAGGTCGCAGCATGTTTTCCACATGTCAGCTGATCACAAATACGTTTCAGATTCAAAACAAAGTCAACCTGTCAACGTGGTGAACATTGTGCTGTAGAACGAGCTGGGAGTTATGTTCGCGAATCTAAAACAAATAATTTTGATTTTGATCAGTTCATGTATGATCACGCCAACCCAGGCAGACCATCCGAAAATAGATGATGCTTGTTAGTCTAAAGTCTGAAGACTAAACTGACGTATTAAGATGATATGCGAAAATTTGATCACGGAGTTGATCATATCTTCGAACTACCTTACAGGTTGTTAGTAGTGATCAATCTTGCTTGTTTATAACTTTGAGGAATGAATCATAAAGAATCAAGATTCTTTAGGAAAGGAAGCTTCATTCAAGGAGTAGCTAAAGGGAAGGACAATTGTTGCTAACAATTCGGTTCTGTCAAAAATGATGATTCATAATGATGAAAATATTAATGGACATCAAAATAAAGTGTTTTGAGCAACAAACAATTAAAGACAAATGACATACATGCAGGGATTTAGTTTAAGAATAGAACAAATAGAGGCCAGGCACCATTTATTGTCCTCCTGTTTGATCATTTTTGGAGAATATCAAATACAATAGGCTATATTTGGACCGCCCAAATCCCTTACATAAATAATCTTATGACTTCATCATTTGGACACATGTCTTTCTTGAAAAACTGGATTAAAGGATTGATCTTCTGTGCACATCAAGCAAGCAAAATTTTACATTCAGCTCTCAAAAATTATCACTCTTTGGCTAATGAATATAATGAAAAACTAAAAAGATTGGCCTTATCCTTTTATGAAAATCCTGCAATGTGTGCAAAAGTCTTTGTGTTGTGCAAAGCTTGGTAATTTCCTTTTGAAGAGTGACACCATAATAGAACATGCTGAAAGCTTTTCTCTGGACAATTTCATAAAAATCCCTGATTAAAGCTGAAGATGAAAGAATATTTTATCCATACTGGATCTTCGTTTTCTGTACACCAAAGATTTAACTGCTTTAGGCCACGCCAGAAAATCACAAGTGATCAAAAGAATAATTGTTTGAAGAAAAGAAATCTGCCTAGAATCACTCCAGCTTTTGCCAAACTCTTCCAGTTCTCATGCTGGACCAGCAAATTATCTTTGCTGTAACATACATGTTTTCTTAAGAGAAAATGCTGCTCTGAATTTGAATAGTAATTTACAGCACAGTGACTTTTAATTGTTTAAAATTTTCAAACAGGAAAGACTTTCCGCAGTGAAAGCTTTTCAAATCCAAAGAGAAAGATAAAGAATATCGATTTTGTTTCAGAGAATTGTCTACACCAAGAATTATGGGGTCTAAGCCACTAAATCATATCTCATTTGTTACAGCAGTAGCCAATTGTTTAAGAGATAATATCTGGCTTCAAAATTGAATCCCTTACAAAAGACATGCTTCACTAAAAGTATCCAAACCCCAAGGCCAAGTGTTGTTTCTAATTTTGGTTGACTACCAAACCAGGGTGGTGCCAGGAATCTTCCGACAGAGGGCTGGAACTTCCAACAGGGGGCTAAAATGGAATGCTGTTTTTGTGTTTTTGTGCGTCATTTTGCCAAATTTCCTCCGACAATAACCCAAAATTTCCTCCGACGGCGGGCTAGATGCTTCTGACTGGGGGCTGTAGCCCCCTAGCCCTCCCCTAGTGCCACCCCTGCTACCAAAGCCCTTCTTACTTCACTGTCAGAGCACTTTATTGCCTAAACTGATTGAAAAAATTCATGCAAATAAGAGTAATACTAGAATTGTGCAAATATTAAGCAATTGCATGCAACAGATCATAGCTGAGCCTGTTTTTAAATTCTTAAGTCATCTGAAGGAGTTTCTTTTTCTCCCAAATGCACTGTTTTGAAAAAGCAATTAAAGGCTGTTTTCACATTATGAATTTTTAGAAGATTGCTCATAATTCGGTAAGTCTTTACCAAAAAAAGAAAAAAAAGATTGCCAAGTATAATTTAGGATTCTGCCTAAAAATTAAATGATAGCTGCCCAGTGCATGCTTTTTCGTTGTCTGTCAAAAATGGATACTTTTTAGCACACTTGGTTGTTTTCCTTTGTAGATTATGTTTTGCAATTTCAGATTTCAATTTTCTTTCATTTAATTTTTACAGGGTATTTGTTGTATGCAGCAGAAGTCATACATCAGATGATTTAAGAGCTGCATTTGAGAAATATGGCACCCTTGAAGATGTTTGGGTTGTACGAGATAAATTCACAAAGGAGAGCAGAGGTGTTGCTTACATCAAATTCTCTAAAATGTCAGAGGCAACTCATGCAGTGGATGAATTGGATGGCAAACCAATCGACGATGACTCAAAACCTATCAAGGTATTGTCCTATTTTGATTTATTTTGTTTTTATGCCAAAAATTGTGTCAGGCTAAACTTTCGTATACCAGATGACGCATGAAGATGTTTCCCAATATGAAAATTGATACTGTAGGAAGAGAACCCTTTGACCAATTTCGCTTCAATAGGAATCCTTTCATTTTTGATAAAGTACGGTACAGGCCTTCTGCACACTTTAACACAGTTTTCTTGCCTTAAGCGTTCAATTATTGTGATGTGCGCAAGGCCTTTACTGTATTTAGTTCTTGGTATTTGGTAATTTTTGTTAATGTGCAATATTTTCACTAAGAGAACCATGTGAAATATAATTTTACCAAAGCTATCAAGGTGTAACATGCTTCAAGAAAGTAATTATTATCTTTTGGGAGCCGCCATAAAACACTCAAAAAGTAAAAAACTACTAACAGCATCCCTCTTTTTGCATCTGAATTAACATCTTGGCAAGAGTTAACTATGGCTCTTCTACAGAGATTAAAATTTGTCTCAAATTAGATGTCATGTGAGATTTGCAACAGCGTAAAATTACTAATGCAAAACTCTTCAATTGTTTTTATTCGCAGGAATTTTAATGTGACATTAGTCTGGACCACACCCTCATGTTTTTAACCACACCCATTAGGACTCTTTGTACTTCAGAGACAGGTGATAAGTTAAGAGCATAGTGAGAGGTGGCAGTGTGAGAGGAGCCAGCATCTTATAATTCATAATTTATGCTTCTTTTTCAAAATCCAGATGAGTTGAAATCTTTTAATTGATTCAATTTGAAGAACATCTGTCAAAATTTATTGATAAGCATATTGGATTATTTCCAAGAATAGTATTGCTTATTTGGTGATGTCTTGATCTGTGTGAGAAAATGCAGAATGATCAAATGATATAATTCCAGGTGTACATTTCTAGATACCCTCCCAACAAATTGCAGAGCAGAGAATTAAACCATGTGGAAACCAAAAAAATACTAGTCACATTTTTGCACAGGGAAACCAGGAAATAATTGTTGCTAAAAATAAAATTTGTGAAAAAAAATTTATCTTTCTTTGTCCCCTGTGCGCTTAGGCCTTTTTTGTACCTTAGTCCCCTGTGCTCCGTGAAAGACTGCGTAGCGGAGCACAAGGGACTAAGGTACAAAAATGACTAAGCACACAGGGTACAAAGATAGACAATTTTTTTTTACAAATTTTATTTTTAGCAACAATTATTTCCTGGTTTCCCTGTGATTTTTGGGGCCAATTTTGATATGCGTTTCTGCTACCTTTGTCATCAAGCTCCTCCCAAAAACGTAACCCAGCCAAACTTTTTTAAGTTGGAGCGTTATTGTCTGTATAAGAAGTATTAAATTGAAAGCCATGTCTAAGACATAAGGTAATAGTCTTACAACCAGCTTTATTAGATGAGCATTTCTCAGCAGACTGCAAAAACAAAAGCAAAGGGAAAGCTGTTTCAGTCTGCTTCAAATGTAGATTTTATGAAGAGAATTCCTAATTTTGTTTGATTGTTAGATTTCTATAAAGGATGCAGGAATTATATTAGAATGTAGTCAAGTCCCAACCTTATAAGGCATTTTTTCACACCCAAAAGCTATAATTTTGATCATAAAAATGTATATTCTTGCGCAGGGTTTTTGCGAAAAGAAGTTCAACACGATTTTGAGAAGAGCAGGGGTGGCACCAGAAATCTTCCGACAGAGGGGCTGGAATTTCCGACAGGGGGGCTAAAATGACTCAAAATACCGTTTTCACACGTCATTTTGATCCCAGGAGCAATATTAACCTGATGTAATTTTGATATCAGAAAATTTTGTGCGAGAGTGCAAGATAAAAATCTTAGCCCTCCGTTATCTGAGAAGGCTGCTCTTTCCATCTGATAAATTTCAGAAATTTTGTGCATTCAGGAAAAGTCTTCTTTAGCGCTGGAATAAAATGCTATCTAATCTTTCCTGGCTGCAATATTTTTTTGGAGATGGACTCTAAATGCAGTGATCTCCCGTGCTGTTGTTAATGTTTTTTCCCGCTCCTTTGTTTGAGCTGAAATAGTAATGCCATGTGATTGCCGATAGAAATCCCTAGAAATCCTATTGGCTCAGGAATGTCAGCTATCAAATAAAACATTTTGTGATCAACTGATAACAAGATGATATTGAATTGAGTTGGACTTTCATTTTGTTGATATCATACAAGAGGCTAAAGTTTACGATTTTACTACTTTAAATCAATTCTAAAGTTGGTCCCAACTTTCTGTCATTTTTGTACGAAAGTTTACTCGATATGAGACTGTTTGCGAAACAGTCGGTCATTTGTCCATCTGACACGGAAGGCCGAAATATCAAGTGGGTTAGGTTGGTTGGTTAGGTTAGGTTGAGTTTTGTCCCGCTGGACCAGATTTCGCTTCTTGACCATTTGTACTACGTATAGGACATGACTGTTTCCTTATAGTTTGATNGAGCACAGGGTCTTTAAAATCAAATCTGGAGTTGGTCCCAACTTTCTGTCATTTTTGTACGAAAGTTTACTCGATATGAGACTGTTTGCGAAACAGTCGGTCATTTGTCCATCTGACACGGAAGGCCGAAATATCAAGTGGGTTAGGTTGTTTGGTTAGGTTAGGTTGAGTTTTGTCCCGCTGGACCAGATTTCGCTTCTTGACCATTTGTACTACGTATAGGACATGACTGTTTCCTTATAGTTTGATGGGAGGGTCAATCTATGCCGGACGGAGATTTTCTCAAAACAGCCACATAATTTCCAAACTTGTTTCTTTCTTTTCTTACATTTTAGCCCCTGAAACTTTACGGCCCGAACGTTTTATTCTATGCCTTATCGATATTGCTTCACTCACAGGCCATCATTGCCAAGCCAAAATCAAGCAAGTCTACAGAAGACTTCGATGATGCTACAGCCTTGACTAGGCTATTCATTGTGATCCCGAAGAAAATGGAAGAATTAGATTTAAGAAGCGTTTTCGAAGAATTCGGTGAAGTAGAATATGTCCAAGTTGTCAAAGATAGGAAAACAAGAGAATCGAAAGGTTTCGGATATGTTAATTTCAAGAAGCCACATTATGCCGCTCTTGCATTAGAAGGGTGCGACCGATCTTTCAAAGCGGTTATGGCCGAGCCAAAGTCTGCGAAAATCAAGCGAGAGTCCATGTCAGATGCAGGCTCTGTTTCATATATTCCCAATATAGGATCACAACTTGAGCCAGCGTATACTACTCAAGCTCAAGATGCCTATGCTCCCCCTGCGTTTGCCATGAGTTTGGCCTTCCCGGATGCTAGATCTGCCGGGGGTGTGTGTAATCGGCTTCAGATAGTGGCTGCAACATCTGTAACCCAAGACCAACTGGCCCGTTTGTTTGATCTGATCCCGGGTATGGAATTATGCGATTTGAAGAAGAATTTCCAGACGGGAGAATCGAAAGGCGTAGCTTTTGTTGTCTACAATAGTGTTGGCTCTGCAGTATACGCCAAAGAGAAATTAAACGGGTTTGAATATCCCCCTGGTAGCAAGTTAGGTGTGCGTTATGCCCCGGACGATGATGGGTATTCAGTCCCTGTTGCTGATTTTGGCCAACCAGCTGCACCGGTCGTTCCAGGGCCTAGCCACACAAAGTTGTACACAACAGCCACATTACCAGCCCAAAAACCACTCGCAGATTCAAGAACAGAGGTAGCTGATCGACTGTTTATTGTCTGCACGCCTGCATCGCCAGGAGATAAGGCATTGAAAGATGTTTTCTGTCGCTTTGGAGATCTAATTGATGTTTACATGTTGAAAAACAAAAACTTCGGTTACGCAAAATATGCCACTAAGGGTGCCGCCAAAAGTGCAATGGAGACTCTTAATGGAGAAGAGGTCATGGGCATCAAGTTGAAGGTCTTGCCTGCCGACCCGCCAAAATCACATGACCCTGCAAGAAAGAGGCCTCGCACTTGATTTGTTAGCCGCAGCCCACAAGACTCGTATTGGTTTGAGTTTCTGTAGAATAGAGCCGATGTTTGGTCCTTGGAATTCAGTTTCCGCTGATGTTGAGGTAGGTCGTTCGGCATTTGGTCTTGTCCACAATTTATTTCGTAGCTTCATGGATGCGAGGCTTATATGTAGGGAAGTTCGTGTGCGCCTTCAGGCGGAATTTTGATGCTTTCATCCACGAATTGCTGTCAAGACTGGCAACACATAAAACCAATGATTTTTTGTTTCTAATTTTGGTAAATTTACACTATAGAAGTTTCAGCCTCGTTCATGAATGAACTACGGTATCTTGTGGATAAAGGCGTTTTTGTTTTGGGTTTATTTTATTTGTTTTGATTCGTTGAGCAGTGCACATTGTTGAGTTTTTTCTTGCAAAATGGATATGAAATATTCATATTGAGATCGTAAGCACTTACAAAGTTCTTGTGTCGATAAGCATAAACGTTTGTTGATGGAACTTAGGTATTTAACAGAGAAATAACTTTACGTTGCTTCTGCGTTTCCAAAGAAGGATGCTGAACCAAAAATTCACCACGACTGCTTTTTAGAATAAGTTGACAGAATACTTTAAAAGCCAACGGCGACTGTATGACTGTCAAGTACAGATTTTCAGACTTGTTAAAAGGTTGTGAAGTTATGTTTCACAGAACTATGCGACATATTTCCATATATGAATTTTTAAGATTTTCTTTACTATGGTTGCTAGGAACGATCAAACTCAGTTGCTTCTTTCAAGTCATTTTTAAGCAAATTATTCTTCTCCTGCACCATTCGCAAAAAATGACCCTGAGAAAAACGGACAGCCTAAGTCTACTTTTTACGGTTACAGGGCTTGCTTGTGCTACGTTTCACTATTAAAAAGTGCCAGCTTTTATTCATCGACGTTAACTAAATTGACTGCTTGTTTTTCCTTTTTAAGTTTTGCTTTATGATAAAGTTTGTTTGCCTGTCGTTTTATTTTGTTATTAAAACGTAGAAATTTGTTTTATAACGAACTTTAAACAACTTCGAACATTAAACTGCAAAGATGAGAACTTTGGTTGTTAGCCTATGGCTTATGCTATCGTAACAGTTGCTGTCCTGTGAACTCACAATTGTCCTTTGATCTGCTGATACACAACTTGGACATACTTGAGAACGAGAGGGGGAGAGACAGAGTCATTGTATAAGTCGTACACGGATCAACATTGACGCGAAGAATGACAAAGGACTTTTTGTTGATTCTTATTCACGAAAAATATTCCAAAGTTGGATCGCAATGACAAAGAGGTGACGCTTACGGATACAGAGATACTGGGAGAGGTAGTATCTTAAAATACCAAACGCTTACCCTTCTCAATGCACACACCCCCATTGCAGATCTCTCTAACAGAATACGATCTCCAAGGACTTAATCGCACACCACTAATCAAAGACAGCTTGCACTAACTTCGTAACAACTTTGCCTACGATGTCGGTACACTGTGGATTGGAACTGATATTGCACTTTAATGTTTAAAGAACGCTTCTACTGTTGACAGTTTTTGCTGTAACTAGAGTACGTTGGTTTTTTGTTAGACTGAGTGGACAAACGAAATTACCAGGTGAGTCAGAAAAGTTTTTGGTTTTTGCTGTTGTGCGCATTTGTGAATTTCCAACTTTGGTTCCATGTGTTATACATTTTAGTGCTAACTTAGATTTGAAAATTTAATCAGTCTGCCGTTTTCAATTATCGGCGATTTTACTTAAAAGCTCTTTATGAAAATGCTCGAAAAAGGATTAGAACTTGGTGAAACTTTGTCTAATTTTTGGCCGTGTTTTAGGGATAAAAAGATTTTCATGTCCTTTGTCTATCCTTAAAAAAACTTGATACTATATGTGGTTACTAAAAATTATATACTATGGAGGAGGCGGACGCAAAGAAACAGACAAATTTCTGGCACACTGAGGCCTTTCGAACCTATGAAAAGGCCTCAGTGCGCCAGAAATTTGTCTGTTTCTTTGCTTCCGCCTCCTCCATAGTATATAATTTTTGTCTATCCTTATATGTAAAAATATGAGCATGGTTCAGTCTAATAGCCTGTTAGCAGCCTCTACTGAATTGAATGGAATATCTCGATTCCTTCTCTGCTGGAGGACAAACAACAAAATTTCCATTCATTAGATTCTGTAGAAGGATAACACCAGTCGAGTCTACACGCAAGCTAGGTTTCCAATTTTTATTGAGATGAATGGGACGGTTGTAAGCATCCTATCGCCGGAAAAATGTTATGAAAATTCTATTCCTTTCTCGAGAACTTTTAGGAACACATTCCAAGCAAAATTACCCATAACTTTTGAACAACACCACTGACTTTAGTGAAATAGATTTCAACATATAACTTAACCTTATCGCTATAATTCTTCAATATATCATTTACGGAAACCAGCCAGAAATTCAGTGATGCGCACCTCAGCAAACTTCCAAATGTTTTTCTTGACTCACCCTTTACTTTGAAGGTACTGAATTACATTGATAGTTTAGAGAAGAATATAATGTAGATTTCTGTTGTATGCACATAGAGAGAACTGTTGCAACTGACGGATGTGCTCACGTAATTTAAAAGTTGTAGATTACCGAATTCGATGACTAGAAATAGACGTAAATTAAAATAAAATAGAATAACTCACTGGAAACATTTTTCTTGTTTACTTTCATGACTCTTGACTCTCTCCCACAGCAACAACAGCAACCAGACTACTCGGTACGAGCAATGGTAAAATATTTTACAAATACAGCACACTATTTCGTTTTGGTCTGAATTTTGACGTTTGACAAGCCACGTAACTTTGTGAAAGAATGTGCAGACCAGAATATAATGACGACTGCTGCAAAGCATTTTGGTAACAAAGAAGAAAATATAAGTTTTAATTATATTTGATGAAGCTTCAAATCTCTTAAGGGTCTGTTTCAACCAGCATGCCTTGCACGTGCCTCTCTTGGCCGACAACAAATGCCAACCAAGAGATGGCACGTGCCTGGCATGCTGGTCGAGACATACAGACCCTTGAAAAGGTGATGTAAATGGCTATTACCTCTTTCTTCGCATTGAATTCTTGACAGGAACTTTGGGTGCTTTCCTATGATTTTACCATGAATTTTTTTTGATATATTGGCTNATCTTTGAGAAAGAATGTGCAGACCAGAATATAATGACGACTGCTGCAAAGCATTTTGGTAACAAAGAAGAAAATATAAGTTTTAATTATATTTGATGAAGCTTCAAATCTCTAAAGGTTCTGTTTCAACCAGCATGCCTTGCACGTGCCTCTCTTGGCCGACAACAAATGCCAACCAAGAGATGGCACGTGCAAGGCATGCTGGTTGAAACAGACCCTTTAAAAGATGGTGTAAATGGCTATTATCTCTTTCTTCGCATTGAATTTCTCGACAGGAACTTTGGGTGCTTTCCTATAATTTTACCATGAATTTTTTTTGGTATATTGGCTATTTACTCATTTGTGGTCGTGACATCATCAAATTTTTAAATTGTAATCCAGAAGAGCTACAGACTTGTGCCTACCACCAAATTGTAGACCTTCATAAACTATAGTTTTCTTGAAGATTCTGCCAATTTTCCTCCATTGATTTGGCAGCTACGATGGTTTTAATTTTTTCAAAACTTGCTGGAAGTCTTTTTGAAAAAAAAAAATGTTGTAATTTCGAAAGTAATAAAGATATCTCAAAAGTTTATGTTAGAATTATAGCAAAACGCTTAAAGTTCCTTTCTTGCCATTCAGCACGAAGAACGATGAAACATTTACACCACCTATTTTAATTATTTGAAGCCTATGCTGTCAAAAAATCAAAAACATACCGCTCATGCAGTAAGGCTATTTAAAATCTGTATGCTTAGATGTTTATTTAAGGTGCATAGTAGGACTTAATTTTTTACAACACCTAATGTGCCTGCTGCTCCAGAAAATGCTTTACCTGCACGGTCATAGCAGTAAAACTACAAGGCTATTTCAAATAGTCAAAACGATTCAACCAGACGCCTGTCGACTATTGCGCTAAATATGGCATCGGGAAAACTTTTACTACCGGGTGTCCCAAAAAAAGTACTCCTGTTTGAAAAGTCACCAAAAATTGATTACATTGCCGATCTTTGAATTTCTTTTTGTGGCAAGTAGATCAAAGACCATATTATTTTCTCAGATATAGCTGATCTTGTGATTGATTTTTAAATTAGCAAATTTAGCTCTTTTTATCGCTGCCTGGTTTTGAAGCATACTGCAGAAAACACTGATGATTACCAGATTCATTTCTTTTTGTAAATTAAGCTTCTAGTTTGGTCATAAATGTCAGAAAGAAATGCAAACGATCATTGTAGACTTGAAGGATAATTACAAGTCTCAAAATAATGGCTCTTAGGCAAGATTTTCGATGTTGCTTAAAAAGTATAGCTCAGAATAAGGTTTTTCAACCTGTTATTGTATACCCTTTAAGTACTGAAAACAAACATTTTATCATCTTTAAATTTATTTGGNAGACTTGAAGGATAATTACAAGTCTCAAAATAATGGCTCTTAGGCAAGATTTTCGATGTTGCTTAAAAAGTATAGCTCAGAATAAGGTTTTTCAACCTGTTATTGTATACCCTTTAAGTACTGAAAACAAACATTTTATCATCTTTAAATTTATTTGGATCACTGACCAAAGAGATAAAAAAGAACATTTTGTGATAGGTTTGATAATCGAATTTTGGTGATTTTTTAAACATGAGTACTTTTTCTGGGACACCCGGTATAATCCTTTGCGTCAGGAAGAATTTCGATTGATTTTGTTGGTTGATTTATTGTGGAAGGCAGAGGATCAAGGTGAAAAAATTCTCGATGCCATTTTTCGCGCAATCGTCTATCGCACGAAGCTAAAGGCATATCTACATTCTACATCTTTGTAGTAGCTTGCAGCGATTTAAAACAAGGGTTCAGTAATATTTGTTTCTTTTGGATGACTTGGCATTGCCAAAGATCTTTTGCATAACATGCCAGAAGATTGACGTTCCAGAAGAAGACTCACGTTACATAACAGAGCAGACTGCTTACTTCCCAGACCGACTACACATTTTCAAAGCTGCAGATTTCATTTAGCAGTACGCACACACGACGGACAGAAAGACAGCAAAAAACATGACATCAAGGCAAGTATTATAAAAACTGTCGAACGTAATGATTTTGACATGACACTTTCGAGGTGAGGCTAAGACAGCGTCGTTGTTTGCCGAAATGTGGGTGCGTGAAGTATCCATCAAACTTCTTGAATCATAGATTGTTTTGTACAAGAAAGGTGAATGTGACATGTTTATCTTTTTAAACTTTACAATACCTGAAGGCCATTTCTGCCATTTTTTCTTAGTTTTTTTACCTAAATGAATATTTAACAGTTCCCAGATCGTATTTTGCTTCGTATATTTCCTTTCCTTTTTCATGTCATTTATTTAGCTACCGGGATGAGGGTAACCCTTCAGCACAGGTGCTGGTTTTCAAGGGGCCCTCCCATAAAATGAAATTAAAATTGGTTTACAAAATAGAGATTAAAAAGTATTATTAAAAACCTATTTCAATCTAAATCCTAATTACAATGTACTAATATTTACAAAAGAAAATAAACCATTTTAAATCGTCCTTCGCTTAGAACATCTTAGAACCACTAGATCTCAAACCTTCTCCAGTCAATAACATTTGAGGTTAAGATGCAGTCTTTCGATTGTCTCTCGAAGATCTGGGATAAGAGGTGCGAATAGATAACCTGGACGAAGAGTACAATATTCCGACCCAATGTTCATTTCTCTGCGCATCTGCGCATATAATATAATCTGGAGCTACGCCATGAAGCTTATTTATAACTTGTCAGCGCATATCGTCGCAGCAATTAGCCTCGTTTCAAAATGTTGACAAAAGCGAATACGAGGGTAATGAACTTTGATCACACTTCGACAACAAGCAAAATGGCGATGTTGAAGACGGCAGTTCGTCAGTTGTTTAGAGCTCCTGTTGGCTCAGTTGCTGCTTTTCACTCAGGAAAAGGATCATCTAAAGCTCAACCAGCATACGAAAATCCAACAACAGCGACAGATGAACTCTGCGACGAGCAAATTTTCAATGATCAGCATTTACAGATGAGAAACACTCTGAACCGTATCATCGAAAAAGACATCAATCCTTACGTCGATGAGTGGGAAAAAGAAGGCCACTTTCCAGCCCACCAGGTCTTCAAAAAGCTTGGAGATGCAGGGCTGCTAGGAGTAACAAAACCAGTTGATTATGGTGGTCTTGGTCTTGATTATTCCTACTCTGTTGCAGTCGCAGAGGAATTAGGTAATTGGGCTAAAAAGAAAGGANCAGGAAAAGGATCATCTAAAGCTCAACCAGCATACGAAAATCCAACAACAGCGACAGATGAACTCTGCGACGAGCAAATTTTCAATGATCAGCATTTACAGATGAGAAACACTCTGAACCGTATCATCGAAAAAGACATCAATCCTTACGTCGATGAGTGGGAAAAAGAAGGCCACTTTCCAGCCCACCAGGTCTTCAAAAAGCTTGGAGATGCAGGGCTGCTAGGAGTAACAAAACCAGTTGATTATGGTGGTCTTGGTCTTGATTATTCCTACTCTGTTGCAGTCGCAGAGGAATTAGGTAATTGGGCTAAAAAGAAAGGACATCAATCAAATATGAGAGCCTTCCTTGTAGACTACTATTATATTTAAGGTGGGCTACACAACAATTTCGTTGGGCCGCATCCGCAATCATCGTTTGGCATATTGTGCAAAACGTCTCCTCCAAATATATTGTGATCTTGGTTGGGGTGGAAAAAATCATTCTATTGTTCTGACTGCAACAACTCATTGTTCCGACTGAAACAATTCACTGACTGAAACAATCCACTTCCAATGTCTAATTAGATAACAACGTGAAGCAATTCGATTCTATTCTCACAATATTAGATAATGTGGGTGACGCAAATACGCAAACTATTTCAATTCCAAAATCACATTAGACTACAAAATCGAAACAGCTCGCTTCCAATGTCTAATTAGGTATTTGATTAAAGAACACAATGCATGTTGGTAAGAAGGTCCCTGTCGCCATCTTTAGTCTATTGTGCAAGGGAGTTCAAAATTATTTTTTACTGTTACCATTCATGGCATGAGTCAATAATTAATCTTACTTAAAAGGTGCCTTTTGATTGGGACAAAACAACTTCTCCACCCCTGTTAATCCCACTATGCCTAACCATTAGCGATAGTACACAATGTTTGTGTCAGTGTTAATTTTTCATGAGTCACCTTAACCCATCGTGTGTGTGTTTCAAATCTATTTTTGATTTGTAGTGAGCCACCTAATCGCTAATCTATGAATTAAATTTTTTAGTAGTGAGCCACCTTAAGTTCATATCCACCTTAAATCTTCTTGGAAGTTTACAATTAAGGTGGATATGCTTTAACTTAAAGGGAATAGAAATAGCTATATTGAGTGGTCACTATAAATAGGCTACGAAAACGCCCACGCACCCATTGTTTCTTCAGCTACACAATGAAACGGCACGTGCCAACAGTATCAAATACAATAGACTATCTTTTAACTTGGACCGGGCTAGCTTTTAACTATGTCGATTCCCTTTAAGGTGGCTTGCTACATCATCTGTGGATCAGCAATGAGGTGGCTCACTACTAATATCAAAAATGTATTCTAAACACATACAGTACAGGTCTTGTGCACATTACCATGAAAGGAATTCTCAAGAATCCTTGAAGATTTATAAGATTATTTAATATCTCTAGAATTTGTAGGCAGGAAAAGCATGTTAATGTGCACAAGGCCTGTACTGCACAATGGGTTTAGGTGGCTCATTACTGATGAAAAATTTACACTGATATATATATGGTGTCTTATTGCACCCTGACATGACACAGATTTATTTTCCATAAATAGGCAACATTCGATGTGGTGCCCTGCCAATGGCTATTGGTGTTCAGACTGACATGTGTACACCTGCGTTGGCAAAATTTGGTAGTGATGAACTGAGAGAGCTTTTCTTGGCACCAAGTATTTCTGGGGATTATGTTGGTTGTGTGGCAGTTAGTGAAACTGGAGCTGGTTCTGATGTTGCCTCAATTAAGACAAAGGCTGTGAAAGATGGAGGTATGTTCTGAGATATTGTTTGATATTTAATGAATTTAATAGCAGTTTTTCTTTCTCACATACCAAAAGAGACACACTGGTTGTCATCTTGCAGAAAACAGTAATCGTACTCTCTTATTCTTCTTAGCAACAGCAGAACACAATACAAAGTATCAACATAACCTTAAAAAAAAACCGTAGTGACAGGTTGGTATGTGAACCTTTGCAACTGCTTTGTTCAAAATATGTTGAAATGAAAAAGAACCACGATATGGTCCTCCAATGTGTAAGCGTGGATCTTGTAGACATGATTGGTGTCAATCACGTCCGCACTACCCAGCCTAACTGTGCCTAAAGGAATAAATGTATTTCATTACCTTGCTTGTCTTCATTTCATTGTTATCTTTCCTCTCTTGGTTCGCTTTGCTTGCTTTGATCGTTTGTTATAGGCCTAAATTTCAAACAGTTACCGCACTCCAGAAGTTATGGCCTTGGAACTACCGGTTGTCCCAAATAAAGAACTCCTGTTCGAAAAATCTCCAAAATTTGATTACATGGCCAATGTTTGAATTTCTTTTTTTGTCAAGTAGATCAAAGATCAAATTATGTTCCTAGGTATAGCTGATCTTGTAATTGGTTTTAAAATTTGAAAATTTAGCTCTTTTTAGGGTTGCCTGGGTTTCGAAGCATACTGCAAAAAGGACTGATGATTACCAGATTAATTTCTTTTTGTATATTAAGTTTCTAGTTTGGTTATAAATGTCAGAAAGAAACGCAAACTACCATTGTAGACTTAAAGGATAATGAAAAATCTCAAAATAATGGCTCTTAAGCAAGATTGACGATGTTGCTTAAAGAGTATATGGCTCAGGATAAGGTTTTTCAACCTGTCATTTTATACCCTTTCAGTAATGAAAACAAACATTTTATCATATTTAAATGTATTTGGATCATTGACAGAAGAGATCAAAAAGAAATTTGTATGATAGTTGATAATCGAGTTTTAGGGATTTTGAAACGGGAGTACTTTTTTTGGGACACCCGGTTGTTCTCATATCTTCCGAATTTTTGTGAAATAACGTCCAAAATTATTCGTCCAAACTTGTTTGCGTTCAATGTAAATGAGATGCATCTTTTCATTCACAGATGACTACATAATCAATGGTGGTAAAATGTGGACAACAAATGGTGGACAGGCAGACTGGATGTGTATTCTTGCTAATACTAGTGATGGACCGCCACACAGAAACAAGTCACTCATTATCATACCAACCAATGTGGAGGGATTTGTCGTTGAGAAGAAGATCGACAAACTTGGGATGTGGTCATCTGACACTGTGCAAACACATTTTGATGACATCAGGGTTCCACAGAAGTTCAGAATTGGAGAAGAAGGGTTGGGGTTCCAATACCAAATGTTCCAGTTTCAGGAGGAGAGATTATTTGCTGGAGCTACATGTAATTTTCTTTATTTGTCTGTTTTGTTTTCATATTGCTACCCACTTTCGTTTTTGTTTCGAATTTTTTACTATATTCAGAAATCAACAATTTGCAAGGATGAATCGCTTATTTGAATCCTTGATTCTGAATAGAGAAGATTTTAATTGTCTCTGATTGTAGGATATCAGGAGGAAATGCTTACATAGTCCATGAACTTTTCAGAAGCCATTAATTTTCGTTTGTCCCACTTTTCTTTCAGTGTATGCAGGTATTATAAGATCCTTTCGATTGACACCAAACTTGCAAGAAAAACCAGCTCTACAACACTGATTATTTTGCAGATTTTGCTTATGAACTGACTGATATTTTCGTAGGGCATAGTAAGATTTTTCATATTACGTCCTTAGGATTTTTTTGTCACCTTCGAACTAAAATTTCGAAGAAATATGTTATCTCAAGCGCCAAAATTGAGTGAAACAATCAACAAAAACGCAAATGTTGGAATCATTCCTTCAGCTTTTTATCAACATTACTGAGTCGCAGTTTCTTTTTTATCACCTACTGCACGAAAGTCCTTTCGTCATTCACCAGGTACAGCAACAATTGTTCCTAATTTACAGTTTGCTCGTTTTAAATTTTCTCATTATTAAATGGCTTTGATTTCATCGTAGGTCTTGTCGCATTTGAGAAATGCATTAATGAAACAGCCAAATATTGCAGTCAAAGGAAGATCTTTGGCAAATCAGTTCTTGATAATCAAGTTGTGCATTACAGGCTTGGTGAATTGCAGACCGAAGTGGAATTATTGCGTTCACTTCTGTACAGAGCGACGGGTAAGTTATTAACTTCATTCATACAGTACGTCATGGCATTGAAAGTTTTTGGCCTGTGTTGATGTATTCTCTAGCGAAAAGAAAATCTTGATAAATCGCTCGTAACTTAAGATTTTCGAGCAACTAAATTTCGGATCTAAGGCCGAGATATACATTAAGATATTGCTGTCAGACACAATTTTAAAGTTTTCTTTCGGCGTTACTTCATCTTATGTTTTTATTCTGAAACTATTCTCTTTTCTCAAGGCACCGTGAGAAGACTCCTATTATCTTGGATATGAAAATACTGTGATTTTTGTGGCCAAGTTTGAACTGTTTTCTTTAGCTTCTTGCTCGAGGTTATTTACTATTTTTCAATTTGAAACAAACCAAATGACCAACAAGTCTGTTGCAAATGTAAATTTAAGTTAATCCCATCTTGATTCGATTCGATTGATTCAATTGCTCTTCCCTCTTTTCGTTCAGCCGTACAATTTTCGGCTGTTGAACGTTTTTACAAATAGGTGGCACTTTTTTCTCTACCGGTATCGTACCAGAATTTTTAGGGGATTCCCAGTTAAGGACATATCATTTTAAGCCTTTTCCATTTACTCTTCATTCTACAGGATTGTACATAAAAGGAAAAGATGTCACCAAACTTGCATCCATGCTCAAGCTGAAAGCAGGTCGCCTTTCGAGAGAAATCCCTGACGCCTGTTTGCAGTATTGGGGTGGAATGGGATACACAGACATTGATATTTCTCGAATGTTCCGTGATTTCAGACTGATGTCAATTGGCGGAGGAGCCGATGAAGTAATGCTATCAATCATTTGTAAATATATGGGAACGCTCCCCAAAATGTAAGATTTTGAAATTTGGCAGATAATATGAAAAAGTGCGCTTTTTGGCTGCTGTGCAGTGAAATCCAGAGGCGTACTGTAGACATTTTGTAAAAATGAAATTGGTAATATCGATAGTTTTTCAGTTTGTGTGGAGGTCCTCCAAACCAAAGATAGCAGAGAAAAGACCAAGAGAACCTTCATCATTTTGTCTAAAATATAGAATGTGTACGAACTACCAACTAATAGACTATGTGTGAAATTNCCGATGAAGTAATGCTATCAATCATTTGTAAATATATGGGAACGCTCCCCAAAATGTAAGATTTTGAAATTTGGCAGATAATATGAAAAAGTGCGCTTTTTGGCTGCTGTGCAGTGAAATCCAGAGGCGTACTGTAGACATTTTGTAAAAATGAAATTGGTAATATCGATAGTTTTTCAGTTTGTGTGGAGGTCCTCCAAACCAAAGATAGCAGAGAAAAGACCAAGAGAACCTTCATCATTTTGTCTAAAATATAGAATGTGTACGAACTACCAACTAATAGACTATGTGTGAAATTGATCACAGAATCAGTCAATTTTTTATACATGTTGTGAAACAGAATA
This sequence comes from Aurelia aurita, assembly GCA_004194415.1. Lineage (NCBI taxonomy): Eukaryota > Metazoa > Cnidaria > Scyphozoa > Semaeostomeae > Ulmaridae > Aurelia > Aurelia aurita. The sequence goes on from REGM01000004.1 coordinate 3,015,734, forward strand.
AAGTTGAAAAAATTGTCAATAACCAAAGAACAAATTGACAACAAAGACAAGTTTTTTACAACTTTCACTGTATTTAGAAGGTGTCCAAAAGAATTCGTCTCAAAGAGTGCGGATATTTTCATTCTGCACCGGGCAACCTGAATTCCTATTTCACAAAACAGAAAATTATTGCAACGATATGAATGCACAGGACTTACATTATTCTAAATCGAGTTTTTTGTGGATATTGTTTTCGGTGCATCCGCCTATCATATCGTCCTGTGTCTCACATTGACTTCATTTATTACTGAGCAGCCACAGGCTCTTTAGACTTGCCCCAAGTCTATTTCATGAAGTCCGTCTGACCGATCCCTTTGTCATCGTTCCTGGATCCGCCATTCCAACATTCCCTAACCGAACAAACGGGAGATACTCTCTCACCACTTTGTTCCTTTACGGAATGTTGGAATTGCGGATCCGGGAACTATGGAAAAGGGATCGGTCAGACGGACTTCATGAAATAAACTTGGGGTAAGTCTACATGCTCTTTGACACTGTCATGCTAGATCATCTCTACAAATTTTAGTGATATTTCATCATGTATTTTCATTAGTTTTGCTGCTTCGGACCATATCATATTTGCTAATATTTTACTTTTGGAATTGTGTGTATATAGAATATGATACAGTATGCATGACTCGCAAGATTGTTTGTTTGCTTTCTTTGTGTTCTGGCAATTTTATAGCCTGCGCGCAGACCCGCTGACATTTGATCAATTAAAACAAACAAAACAGTATAAATAATTGTACTTTGAACAGAGTTTAATTTTGTACATACGAACTGAAGTTATGTATATAATAGTGAACATTTTAAGGTCGATCTTATGAACTCAACCCTTTCCGCCTCTGCGTCCCCATCGGTCCCCACACAACAAAATATCGAAAATTTTCAAATTTCGCTGAAAGTTCGTAAACATGGTAATTTTGGGGCGTAGAATTCGAAAATCGAGTCCATTTTTGAAAATTTTTAGTTTCAGGGGGTCAAAAAGGGGGGAATAGGTAAAAATATGAAGTAGACAAGAACTAATTCAAATTTACCACAAAGTACCATTTTGGGGCGTAGAATTCGAAAATCGAGTCCTCTTTTGAAAATTTTTAGCTTCAGGGGGCTAAAAAGGGGGGAACTGGTAAAAATATGAAGTAGACAAGAACTAATTCAAATTTACCACAAATTACCATTTTGGGGCGTAGAATTCGAAAATCGAGTC
>REGM01000004.1:3017310-3119076 GCA_004194415.1 Aurelia aurita
AACCCTGATCATACCAACAGATCAGCTACTGCCAACAACACTTTTATTCAGATTGATAGCCCCACAGATAATTGTCATCATGTCATCCATCAGGTCCACCTGGGATATGGGTACAATGGTTTGCAGAATGCGATAGTCCTTTAATCTGCCAATGACTCTCTCCACATGAATACGAACATGGGCCAATTGTCTTGATTCATCCACATCCTTTCCAGGAAGCTGTTTTTTCCCTTTAGTAAATTTTGGAATTTTTAATATGGCTCCTCTCTCTGTCAATTCATCCTGGATCAAAAAACCCCTGTCTGCAAGAATACAGTCACCATGTGTTATTTTATCAAGAAACCCTGACTCTGAAGTTATCTGCTTGTCAGAAACACGTCCTCCCCAGCCCTCTGAGAGGAACATTACGGCTCCTGCAGGGCTAATTCCAATCAAGTACTTGCATGTATTGTTATGTTTATAATTGGACCAAGTTTGTGCTCGGGCTGTTAAATTTGTTGGGCGTTCAATGAAAATCTCACTGCAGTCAATTATGCATACGCAGTCTCTAAACTTTCTACGGAATGACTGAGGGAGGTTTTGTCTCAGGGTTGCTCTGTCTGGCCATATGATGAGCTGCCTGAGATGGCTAGAGAGAACTGGCAACCATGTTCTATAAATCTTTGACATGGTCGATTCTGGAACCCCAAATCGGTGTGCTAGGTCTTTGAAAAGAAGGCCAAGACGAAGTCTCATAAATATAACCAGGACATGGTCACATCTCGTAAGGGAGGAATGGCAGCTTGCTACTTTTCCCATCACAAGATCTGTTACCCAGACAAATACACTAGCTGATGGCAATCCAGTGTAAAATCTTACAAGGTCATCAGCACCTTTTATTTCATCAAAACAAAAGTTTCTGTTTTTCACTCTGAGCTGTGCATTTTGTTCTCGCAACTTATGTAGCTCTGTGTTTCTTGCCAAAAGCTCCGCCTCTAGACTTGCTATCTTTGAGAGTTCATGGGAGAGTTCATCACAGTTTGATGCTGTTGCTTCTAGCATCTCGTTTAATACCTCATCAGTAGCATCAAGTGCTGCAAACTCTGGTTCGTTTATGATTTCTTGCATATCACCCTTGTCCTTGTCCTCTTTAACACGCTTTGCCTGAATCCTGGCATGTCTTCCTTCTCTCAGATGCTTGTTTGCAGCTTTCTTGATTGCCTGCTCCTTGTTGAATTTAAACTTTGATGGAATCCAGTCAACATTGTCAGCATCTTCAGACTTTTTTCCTAAGGATGAAAAAATAATATAATGAATTTTTCATAAGGAGGACCTGAAGGCTTCATTCGGGGCTTCATTTACTGCAAAAAAAATCAAAACTGTGCTTGAATCAAAAATGGAAAGAAACTACCCCTACCAACTCCAACTTCTTAATGAAATTCATTTTCATTTCTTTTATCCATCAAAGACACAAATGTTTCTGTTTTGATGCAAACAACAACAAACACATGGTGCTCTTCTACTGCTCTGCTGGTAAATAAACTGTAAACAAGGACTTAGGCCCAGTGATTGATTATCTTATCTTTCTCACATTCTGAACGCTACGATGATTCTTTACTTCGAAATATCTAAATCAAAGAATAAATTGAAGAATAAATCAAAGAGATTATATGCAAGTTTACCTGATATAAAATGCTCTGAGCACACTTTTTGTTTCGATATCTGCTCTTCCGTCCAACTCTTCCAGTCATCCCGTCTCAAGGCTCGTATCCATTCTTTGCGACGACGTTGTTCGATCGGTGTTTTTCGTGACGGAATATTGTAAAACGACAGAGATTTATTCTTTCCTTCGCGTCTATTTTGGCAAAAAACCGCACAGCAACTATCAGGCATTTTGAAATCAACTTGGATCGAAGTTTAGTGTTTACACAGTACAAACAAGCCAGCCACTGCGTGTTTCTGCCTGCCTGAGTGCGCGCGCATCTTTTGTAAACAAAAACATTGAAAGGGGTCTATTAGCCTCGTTTCAAAATGTTGACAAAAGCGAATACGAGGGTAATGAACTTTGATCACACTTTGACAACAAGCAAAATGGCGATGTTGAAGACGGCAGTTCGTCAGTTGTTTAGAGCTCCTGTTGGCTCAGTTGCTGCTTTTAATTCAGGAAAAGGATCATCTAAAGCTCAACCAGCATACGAAAATCCAACAACAGCGACAGATGAACTCTGCGACGAGCAAATTTTCAATGATCAGCATTTACAGATGAGAAACACTCTGAACCGTATCATCGAAAAAGACATCAATCCTTACGTCGATGAGTGGGAAAAAGAAGGCCACTTTCCAGCCCACCAGGTCTTCAAAAAGCTTGGAGATGCAGGGCTGCTAGGAGTAACAAAACCAGTTGATTATGGTGGTCTTGGTCTTGATTATTCCTACTCTGTTGCAGTCGCAGAGGAATTAGGTAATTAGGCTAAAAATGAAAGGAAATCAAATATGAGAGCCTTCCTTGTAGACTACTATTATATTTAAGGTGGACCACACAACAATTTCGTTGGTCAGCATCCGCAATCATCGTTTGGCATATTGTGCAAAACGTCTCCTCCAAATATATTGTGATCTTGGGAGTGGAAGATATCGTTCTATTGTTCTGACTGCAAATGCGAAACAACTGGCTTCCAATGTCTAATTAGACGACAGACGTGAAACACTTTGATTCCATGCACATAATATTAGATAGTATGGAGGACGGAAAATGCGAAATATCTTGAAAAAAGTCGCTTCCAATGTCTAATTAGATAACAACGAGAAGTAATTTGATTCTATGCTCACAATATTAGATAATGCGGGTGACGCAAATACGCTAACCATTTCAATTCCAAAATCACGTTAGGCTACAGAATTGATTCAACTCGCTTCAAATATCTAATTAGTTATTTGATTAAAGAACGCAATGCATCTTGGTAAAAAAGCTCCCTGTCGCCATCTTTAGTCTATTGTGCAAGGGAGTTCAACAATATTTCTTACTGTTAACCATTCATGGCATGAGTCAACAATTAATCTATCTAACTTAAAAGGTGCCTTTTGATTGGGACAAAACAACTTATCCACCCTTGTTAATCCCACTATGCCTAACCATAAGCGATAGTACACCATGTTTGTGTCAGTGTTAATTTTTCATGAGCCACCTTAACCAATTGTGTATGTGTTTCGAATCTGTGTTTGATTTTCAAAACAACTTCTCCACCCCTGTTAATCCCACTATGCCTAACCATAAGCGATAGTACACCATGTTTGTGTCAGTGTTAATTTTTCATGAGCCACCTTAACCAATTGTGTATGTGTTTCGAATCTGTGTTTGATTTTCAGTGAGCCACCTTATCGCTGATCTATGAAGTAAGTTTTTTAGTAATGAGCCACCTTAAGTTCATATCCACCTTAACTCTTCTTGGAAGTTTACGCTTGAGGTGGATCTGCCTGCATTTAAGGTGGCTTGCTACAAAAAGATTTATTTGTGGGTCAGCAATGAGGTGGCTCATTACTAATCAAAAATATATTCCAAACACACACAGTACAAGCCTTGTGCGCATTACCATGAAAGGAATTCTCAAGAATCCTTGAGAATTTATAAGAATGTTAAAGAATTCTTTACATGCTGATAAGAATTCTTGAATCATATGGAAGACTGTAAATTTTTTGAAATAAGAATTCTTAAGAAAAGAGAATATCTCAAGAATTTGTAGGCAGGAAAAGCATATTAATGTGCACAAGGCCTGTATTGTACACAATGGGTTTAGGTGGCTCACTACTGATGAAAAATTTACACTGATACATACATGGTGTCTTATTGCACCATGATATGACACAGATTTATTTCCCATAAATAGGCAACATTCGATGTGGTGCCCTGCCAATGGCTATTGGTGTTCAAACAGACATGTGCACACCTGCATTGGCAAAATTTGGTAGTGATGAACTGAGAGAGCTTTTCTTGGCACCAAGTATTTCTGGGGATTATGTCGGTTGTGTGGCAGTTAGTGAAACAGGAGCTGGTTCTGATGTTGCCTCAATTAAGACAAAGGCTGTAAAAGATGGTGGTATGTGTTAAATATGATATTGTTATTTATGAATGACTTGAAGAAGAGGTTTCCTTCTCACATTCTTGAAGAGACATATTGGTGGTAATCTTTCAGAAGGCAATATGAGTTGATGCATAACCATAACATAATTGTTTTTACCTGGGCCTTTGGGCCTACACAAATTGTATGTTCAAACAAACCTTGTTCAAAATCCAGTCTAGCTGGTGAATCAGATATTAAACATGTAAATAAGCATGGAGCAATGCAGACACCTTTATATCAAATGAAATGTTTATTCAATACTACCACTTTAATTTTTATTCGAGACTACTACCTTAACTGCAAGTGTAGTGATCTCCCTTTCCGGAGGAACGCTGCAAGTATAGCAAGAAACGAGCTAGTCGCTTCGCTTGCAGTTAAGGTAGTAATATTGAATAAAGGTGGTAGTATTGAATAAACTTTTCATTCAAAATAAAGGTGTCTGCATTGATCCATGAAATAAGTGGGGAAAAACATGAAACTAAAGTAACTTTGATGACTGTGCAAATACTTAACACCAAATTTTTCAAAAATTTTTCAAAATTCTGATGTTGTTGCTGAATGAAAAATTTTTCAAAATTCTCATTCATTTCGCGCAGCTTTGATTTCCTATAATATGGTAGATTTGATAAATAAGATGCATCTTCTCATTTGCAGATGACTATATAATCAATGGTGGTAAAATGTGGACAACAAATGGTGGACAGGCAGACTGGATGTGTATTCTTGCTAATACTAGTGATGGTCCACCACACAGAAACAAGTCACTCATTATCATACCAACCAATGTGGAGGGATTTGTCGTTGAGAAGAAGATTGACAAACTTGGGATGTGGTCATCTGACACTGTGCAAACACATTTTGATGACATCAGGGTTCCACAGAAATTCAGAATTGGAGAAGAAGGGTTGGGGTTCCAATACCAAATGTTCCAGTTTCAGGAGGAGAGATTATTCGCCGGAGCTACATGTAATTTTCTTTATTTGTCTGTTTTGTTTTTATATTGCTACCCAATTTATTTTTTGTTTTCATTTTTTTCTATACTCAGATTTCAACAATTTGCGAGGATGAATCGCTTATTTGAATCCTTGATTCTAAATAGTGAAAACTTTAATTGTCTCTGATTGGAAGATATCGGCTGGAAACGCTGAACTTAAACTTTTGTCCATGAACTTTTGACAAGCCCTTAATGTTCGTTTGTCCCTCGTTTCTTTCAGTGTAGGAAGGCATTGATCCTTTGATTGTCACCAAATTTGCGAGAAATTTTGGATAGATATTGCAGCAGCGATTATTTTTCAGATTTTGCGTGTGAAATGGACTGATATTATCATAGGGTACGGTAAGATTTGTCATATCATGTCCTAGGATTTTTGCTTTTGGTTCCCCTTCCAACTGATATTTTGAAGAAATATTTTATCGTAAGCACAGAAATTGAGCGAAACAATCAACAAAAACTTGAAAGTTAGAATCTTTCCTTCAGCTTCACACAAAAAGTGTCGTTATCAGCGTTACTGAATCCCAGTTTCTTTATTTATCACCAATCAAATACTTGGAAGCATAGGAATCAAATCTTTAAAAAGCATTGCACGATTGGTTGATGTATCTTTTGCTTGATTTAATGGCTTGAAAGGAACTTCAGGTACTTCCTTATAAGTGTTCATTGGAAATCTTTGATATCTTGATTACTTTCAAAATTATTGCGTTTTTTCTTTTTATTGTAAGAATTCACAAAAAGCTTTGAAAAACTTAAAATGGTTGTAAATCCTAAATTAATAGAGGAAAAACGATACAATCTTCAAGAAAACTATAGTTTATGATGGTCTATAATATGGCTGTAAGCAGAATCCTTGTCTTTTCTGGTTCACGATTTAGCAATTCGATGACGTCACAACCGGAAAACTGTTTGAAACATAGAAGACGCTGTAATTCTGAAAATGATCAAGATATCAAAGAGTGCCAAAATGAACACTTCTAGCAAACTACCTAAAGTTCCTTTCAAGCCATTAAATCAAATGAAAGATGAATCAACCAATCGTGCACTGTTTTTAAAGATTTGATTCCTATGCTATACTTGGGAGTCCTTTCGTAACTCACCAGGTACAGCAACTGTTTTTCCTAATTTACAGTGTGCTCGTTTCAAATTTTCTAATTATTAAATGGCTTTGATTTCATCGTAGGTCTTGTCGCATTCGAGAAGTGTATTAATGAAACAGCCAAGTATTGCAGTCAAAGGAAGATCTTTGGCAAATCAGTTCTTGATAATCAAGTTGTGCATTACAGGCTTGGTGAATTGCAGACCGAAGTGGAATTATTGCGTTCGCTTCTGTACAGAGCGACAGGTAAGTTATTAACTTCATTCATACGTCCTGTCATTGAAAGTTTTTGGCCTGTCTTGATGTATTCTCTATCGAAGAAATCTTAATAAATCGCTCGTAACTTGAGATTTCGAGCAACTAAATTTTGGATCTAAGTCCGAGATATGCATTAAGATATTTCTGTCAGACACAATTTTAAAGTTTTCTTTCGGCGTTACTTCATCTTGTGTTTTTGTTCTGAAACGATTCTCTTTTCCCAAGGCACTACGAGAAGACTCCTATTATCTTGGATATGAATATAATGTGATTTTTGTGGCCAAGTTTGAACTGTTTTCTTTAGCTTCTTGTTCGAGGTTATTTACTATTTTTCAATTTGAAACAAACCAAATGACCAACTGGTCTGTTGCAAATGTAGACTTAAGTTAATCCCATCTTGATTCGATTCGATTGATTCAATTGCTCTTCCCTCTTTTCGTTCAGCCGTACAAGTTTTGGCTGTTGAACGTTTTTACAAATAGGCAGTACTTTTTTACTCTTCCGGTATCGTACAAGAATTTTTAGGGGATTCCCAGTTAAGGACATAACATTTTAAGCCTTTTCCATTTGCTCTTCATTCTACAGGATTGTACATAAAAGGAAAAGATGTCACCAAACTTGCATCCATGCTGAAGCTGAAGGCAGGTCGCCTGTCGAGAGAAATCCCTGACGCCTGTTTGCAGTATTGGGGTGGAATGGGATACACAGACATTGATATTTCTCGAATGTACCGTGATTTCAGACTGATGTCAATTGGCGGAGGAGCCGATGAAGTAATGCTATCAATCATTTGTAAATATATGGGAACGCTCCCCAAAATGTAGAATTTGAATATTGGCTGATAAAATGAAAAAGGTCGCTTTTTGGCTGCTGTGCAGTGAAATCTAGAGGCGTACTGTAGACCTTTTGTAAAAATGAAATTGGTAATATCAATAATTTTTCAGTTTGCGGAGGTCCTCCAAAACCAAAAATAGCACAGGAAAGACCAAGAGAACCTCTTCATTTTGTCTAAAATATAGAATGTGTACGAACTACCAACTAATAGGCTATGNTAGTTCATGAAGTCCGTCTGACCGATCCCTTTGTCATCGTTCCTGGATCCGCCATTCCAACATTCCCTAACCGAACAAATGGGAGATACGCTCTCACTCTCACCACTTTGTTCCTTTACGGAATGTTGGAATTGCGGATCCAGGAACTATGGGAAAGGGATCGGTCAGACGGACTTCATGACATAGACTTGGGGCAAGTCTACATGCTCTTTCACTGACACTGTAATGCTAGATCATCTCTAAAAATTTATGTGATATTTCATCATGTATTTTCATTAGTTTTGCTGCTTCGGACCATATCATAATTGCTAATATTTTACTTTTGGAATAGTGTGTATATAGAATACGATACAGTATGCATGACTCGCAAGATTGTTTGTTTGCTTTCTTTTTGTTCTGGCAGTTTTACAACCTGCGCGCCAACTCGCTGACATTTGATCAATTAGGGAACGACAAGATACGATTTTAAAAGAAGAATTTAAAACAAGTACAACTTTTATATAACATTATGAACTTGTTTTTGACATGACATAGAGTATTTTTAGAAAAATCGTTTTCGGCGTATAATGACTCCACTTTTACAGCTGAGTGGAGATGCATTTCATAGGAGCAATTCTAGGGGAAAAACGGACATTGAAACCTTGGTCCTTACTGTGGGATTTTACTTACTGTGGGAACTTTTATCAATTTGATCTTGAGAAGAGTTTAATAAAAACATTCGAGGAAGCTTTTTATTGTTCTCAGTAATGAGACAAGCTTTAGCTTTTTACCGTTGATTTTTCTTTAACCGTGTCCATGAAAAGTGACTCGAGAAGTTCTCTATTTGAGTGAAATTTAAGGCAACGAAGCTCAAATTTTTCTGCAAAATATAATATTTTCTGCTTCTATTAAATTTATCTTTCCATTGTATTCAAATGTTTTGGGATGAGTATAAAAAGAGTCTCGATCTGCAAGTGAGTCGAGGGCATTGTGACCCTTGGTATCAGATCGAGATGGGTCTTACCAGGGATGTTACGACCTAGTGAGCTTAAAATCACATGTTAAGAAAATCCAAGCACATGATATCTGTGTACTTCGTCGTCTCGTTGTTGTTATGCGCACGTTTAGCTGGAAATTTTGTGCACAAATGGTAACGCGATTTTGTGGAATGATATGTTCGTGACTACGTGCATTAGCAGCTTAGTGGCTCGAAATCTAGAACCTCGTGTTTGCAAAATTTATTTCATGATTCTGCACATGCATTACTGATTATGGTGTTTCACATGTGGCCAAATTTATCAAATTCTCGGACATTTGCACGTATTAGCATTGTCCACGTTTTTTACCCAGAATGAAACTCGAGAAAAAAAACTCTAGTACTGCGTTTTGGTTGCTATGATTGCTATGATGAAAGAAATATTAGTTTTGCACTCAGAAATAATAAAACATTTTAGCAACAAGTATGCAANTGGTAACGCGGTTTTGTGGAATGATATGTTCGTGACTACGTGCATTAGCAGCTTAGTGGCTCGAAATCTAGAACCTCGTGTTTGCAAAATTTATTTCATGATTCTGCACATGCATTACTGATTATGGTGTTTCACATGTGGCCAAATTTATCAAATTCTCGGACATTTGCACGTATTAGCATTGTCCACGTTTTTTACCCAGAATGAAACTCGAGAAAAAAAACTCTAGTACTGCGTTTTGGTTGCTATGATTGCTATGATGAAAGAAATATTAGTTTTGCACTCAGAAATAATAAAACATTTTAGCAACAAGTATGCAATACTAAAACGTGGAATTTTCGTGGAAAATAACGAAACTGATGTAAGTTTTTAGTAAAGAAGGGATCTGTACGATATTCCAAAGCTGGACTTTGAAAACTAGATTATGCACGATAAAAGAAATTAATTCTAATGCTGAATTTTCTATTTCCAAATTTGCAATTTGGAAATTTCCGTTATTAGTAGAGGAGGGGATAGGCGCTTTTCTGTTTGCTTTCCCTCCGAGCACCAGCCGCCCTTTTTGACCCCCAAAATGTGACCTCTCTTTCGCAAGAGGAATGTTCAAAGTTGGCCAGCGCTCTTGGTGCAAAGGTCGTATGAACAAGAAGCTGTGGTCGCTCACTGCAATTTGAGGACCTTAAAACAATTTAATCTCGCATTTCATAACGTAATCTCAAGTGTGAATGACATCATTCTTTGCTAAGACGACCATGTGAAACCTTAGGACAGAAGGACTGGCTCACATTGCCGCGAAAGAGAGGATTTTTGTGTCGCTAAGGAGAAGGTCATAATCGAACGACTGCTGCTGGAAATTCTGGCTGACCGAAAGAGAGGATTTATTCCCATGAAAGTTTATTGAATAGCTCGCTGGAGCAGATACAAAGAGGATATGGGAGATAAACAAGCGTATGCCGAGGTATATTTGCATTATTCTGATATTTTTACAGTGAAAAATAAGAATTTCTTCAACCGAATCTCGGCCCCAAAACTCGGCCTAAAAATTGACAAAGGACAAGCTATTAGGAATTTAGGCCATCACGCAAACAGACGATCCTTTGCCTGCAAACTTGTGCATTCTGGAAGATGTTTCTTGCAACTAACAGGATGCATACAACTGGGGTTTATTGCTAAATATAGGTATTACATTGCAATACCTGAAATATTCTTGCTGCAAGCAAAACTGTGACCAAAATATAATTGATTGAATGTGCACAGTCGATCTTTGAAAAAGTTTCCTTCTCAAAGACAATATCACCAAGAAATTGATTCAATTGTTTGATCTACCGCAAACTGTGCATAGTTATGATAGGTATGAATGCCAGCTGATTCATATAATAGACTAATTGCAACATACTATGGCTTATTTTATAGGTATCACTTTGCAAAATTAGGATAGAATTTGAGGATGAAATCTCAAAAAACATCTGTCATGATTAAAAATTGATGATCGTGCTAACGATGGTGTTGGTGAATTTTTTACCATAATTATTTGTGTCTGAAAGAATAGTTGGTTTGATCCACCTAGTTATCATGGAACGCAAATGATCATGGTAAAAAATTCCCGGATGCCATCTTTAGTGAAATCATCAGTAAGGAAGAATTTGGTTATGTACATCCAGTGATGGAAAAGATGAGCGAGCAGACGAACACCGCTCGCATGAAATGCTGCTTTATCCCGATTTAAAAATTTTCCACAGGAAATTTTGGTCAAAGCAACTTAAACAAGACAAAGAGGTACTTGACACAAAGAAATGAATATTGTCTTAGGAATTTTGCATCAATCCGTTCAGCTCGCAGGAAGAAATTTTTTTCCCACCTCTTTGCAGATAGATCACAGATATTCTGCCAAAGTTGGAAAACATGCGTGATTTGGCCTACACTTAAAAGCGAGTGAAATAAATTGAAAGATGCAAGCTGTGAGTAGAGTTTAAAAGCTGCGAAAGACACACAATTAACAATAGATTTTTTGTTTGCTTATGTGAGAACCTTTTATTCTAGCTGCAAGCAGCGATTTTTGGTACTGTTTTATAGTTGCAAGTGAATGCAAGTTTTCCAACTGGGGGTGCACCAAGTAATGAAAACACAAAGAACAAAATACACATTGCTTAATATACAGTTAGCCTCGCACATGTCCGATTGCTTCGGTGGGATGGAAATGATTCCAATTTATGCACTTATGTGTCAAGGATGCAGATTGAATCAAAGCTGGAAGCTTTACACTGCTCACCAAGGGCTAAATGTTAAAAAATCTATCTGTTGGCTTTTTTTCTTGCCACCAAGCCTAGCGGTCTTATGGATATAAATTAACATAGTACTGTACATGTGTAACATTCATAGGCTAATGCTTGCACAATTTAAAAACACTGTTGGCTTTTATGAACAAAACATAGGTTTATGCCATCAGTGACCCTAGTAAAGCCTTAACTGCAGCTATAAGCTAAGAAATTTAAAAATTCCAATTGAGAAAAATAATGGATTAAAATGAACTATATTTTTTGCTGGAAGGTTCTTAAGAATTGCTATGAATTTTTGAGTATTCTTATGACAATAATGTTCATAAGGTCTCACTGTATTAATTTCAATATGCAAAGCTGCAGTACAGACGTTAGGAGGCGTTAGGTATGTTAGCACCCTTTTCTTAGGAAATTTTTAAGAACTCTTGTTTGAAAATTATTGTAGTCTGTCATACCTCTCAAGAATTCTTGTCTGCAGTTGGAGAATTCTTAGATATTTCTTAGAGAATTCATTTGGTGTTAATGTACACAAGGCCTGTACTGTATTTGCAATTGTACATCTGTCATATTCCCTTTTGTGGAGTTTAAAACATATGGTGACTTTCAACTGATTGTAACTGTTCAATATACAGTATTTCTACCTACTAGACAGCATAGGAATCAAAAATTTTTTAAACATTGCATGATTGGTTGATGCATATTTTATTTGATTGAATGGCTTGAAAGGAACTTCAGGTACTTCGTTATACTGTAAGTATTCATTGGCAATCTTTGATATCTTGAATATTTTCAGGATTATTGCGTTTTTCTTTTTATTGAAAGAATTCACGAATAACTTTGAACAAATTCGTTGTAAATCCTAAATTGATAGAGGTACAATCTTCAAGGAAACCATAGTTTATGAAGGTCTATAATATAGCGGTAAGCAGAAATCCATAGCTTTTCTGGTTCACGATTTAGCAATTTGATGACATCACAACCGGAAAGCTGTTAGAAACACAGAAGACTCTGTAATTCTGAAAATAATCAAGATATCAAAGATTGCCAATGAACACTTATATCAAAGTAGCTGAAGTTCCTTTCAAGCCATTAAATTAAAAGAAAGATGCATCAACCAATCGTGCAATGTTTTTTAAAGATTTGATTCCTATGCTCTACTTACTAGACACACAAAGTTAGTAATCCATAACCAGCCCACATCCTGCTTGTTGCAGATGTAAATCTTGTTCATTCTTTGTACTTAGGATCTGTTGCTATTAGTAACTAAGGCTTGTTTACTATCTGTTTCAAATATTATGTAATCAGTTCTTTCATCTTGGATCTGCACAGTCAAACAACATGATAAGTAATCAATGTTTAAAGAATGGTGAAGCTTAAGAACATCAACAGTTCTTTTCTGATGTAGTACAGAATATTGTCTTGCAAACATGATCTCAAAATCAACTCATACATGTTCACAGAACTAGATTTAATACGAAGAAATACTGATTTTTGCAAAAGTATCATTTTCAGTATGTTTTGTATTCCCCTGCATAGAAAGGGGCACAGACCTCCAGTACAGGCCTTGCTCACATTAATATGACAAGAATTCTCAAACATTATTTGGAACGCTTAAATATCTTCAAGAATTCACATTCAAACAAGAACTCTTGAGAGATATGAAAGACTTTTAAACAAAATTTTTAAGAAATAACAATCTTTATCAAGAATTCTTAAGAATTCTTAAGAATTCTTAGGCTGGCATGGCAACAGTGCTAATGTGTGCAATGCCTGTACTGTATAGACACACCAACAGATCTAGTAAAGGTTTTTAGCAGAATGTACGTACGCTGTTGAAAATAACATGTTCATCAACTTCATCTTTCTCATCATCAACTTTACCCAGACCTACTGCATGCCTTCACACCATTTCTTCAATCAGTGGTTTTTCATCTTGTCCAAACTCACAAAGGAAGTTTCCAGAACAGAGGTACATTATGCCCTTTCAAAGTTATAAAAGTTAATCACTTCCAAAATATAATTCTTGCTTCAGTTTTTCTGAAATTTTACATTTATTTCCGCAGCAAGATCTGGGCACTTTTGCAATGCCATTATTGGAAAATGATGATTCACATTTAAATGAAGTATCACAGATGATAAGGCATACTCATATGAGTGCAGACTCCGTTATGGCATCACCCCCAAGAGAATCAAGGGAAATCAGTGATTATTGTTTGAAATGGAGCCATGAAGCACATTTGAATGCAGGAGTTGCTCCAGAAGTTTGTAGAAGCACGTCACAACCCACAACTCAACGGTTAGTGATCTCTGTTTAACTTCTTGTTATTCTCACATCAAATCTTTGACTTTTATCTTCGATTGTTGCTGTATAACAGGTGCGTCATACTTGTTAAGTTATTCAGGCAATTTGTTTTGTTCAAAAGCATGTGCAAGATTATGTTCATTGACTTGAAGACCATGCATTAAAAAAGCTGACCTGAAGTTTGAAAATTAATGAATGAAATATGTATGTTTCTTGCACTCTCTCTAAATTTGATTACTTGACAAAATAGTACTCCACTACCTTGCACACAGGGCTCAAAAACCTTAGCTAGATAATTCTTTGTTAGCCAGCATTCTATTGCATGTTTTTTATACTTGGGAAATTATGTGATATTTCTCCATGATATAGTGACTTTTTCGAAAAAAATATTTTCATTGCTTATTTTTACAATCAAATTGAAGATGAGATACATTCCAGAGATGTCGCTTTTCCTTGAAATAGATTTATGGTATGTAGTAAAGGTGGTAGAATTTTNATGAAATATGTATGTTTCTTGCACTCTCTCTAAATTTGATTACTTGACAAAATAGTACTCCACTACCTTGCACACAGGGCTCAAAAACCTTAGCTAGATAATTCTTTGTTAGCCAGCATTCTATTGCATGTTTTTTATACTTGGGAAATTATGTGATATTTCTCCATGATATAGTGACTTTTTCGAAAAAAATATTTTCATTGCTTATTTTTACAATCAAATTGAAGATGAGATACATTCCAGAGATGTCGCTTTTCCTTGAAATAGATTTATGGTATGTAGTAAAGGTGGTAGAATTTTGAGCTATCTGAAGGTGAAGCAATTTGTTAATGTCAGAAAGAGTGATGATAGAATCAAAATAAAGCCCTGGCAAAAATTATGTTTTAGAATAAGGTTGTTCAAAACCATAATTTTCTTACTAGTCTTTTACAAAGAATTTGTTTGGTGATTGAATTAAAGGAGCAACGAGAAAATTTGAATAGTTTATCTCATACTCAATATCTCAAAAGTAAAGTTGTTTTAGGCCCAGCCCGTAGATATTGAATGTTGTAAGTCATGTAGCAGCAGGCCAGTTTAAATGACAGTTTGCTCGAAGTAACAGTTAGTGGAGACAAAGGATAGGACATAATGCATGTGCTTTTTCGCCAAACCTTACCTAACTGGTGATATGAGAGTAAAAGCTCTCCCAAACATTCCTTTTTATCAGAAACATCCTCAAGTTTCCAGAAAATTATAAATCCTGCTTCGACAAACTTTGTAATTGATTACCCGGTTAATTTTATGCAACTGTTTGTAATTTGTTTTTTTCGCCAAATAAAGGTTATCATTTTGTTGGTATATTGATGACGATTTTGACCACAATACAAGACCCTGTTTACATAGTACCAGAGCAACTGTGGATCCATAACAAAGTTGGGGTCAGAGTTGTACCTGGCGAAAAGAACAAACAGTGTTATGGATCAACAGTGCTGCTAGTGTAAACAATAGGCTGATCCATAAACAGTTTGTTACGGAGCCAAACATGTACAGGTTCAGTGTAAATTGGTTCTTAGGCCTTAAATAGCAAAATTCCAGAGCTTTTCATAGACTATGTTCGCTGGGGTGAGTGACCGAGCGGCTTATACAGTTTTCATCAGGTGACTGAAGTTAAGCTTGGTCGAGTGGGGTCAAACTCCGGATGGGTGACCTCGGAGGCCTTACCCGGGGACTGACCTCACAACTCACTTCGCCGTCTTTCGGAAGGGACATTAAACTAGGGGTCCAATGCCTGGATGCGACATGCATAGTGGGCCTAAATTAGCTTTAAGTAGCTAGAAAAATCCTGACAGCCCACTTAAAACAAATAACTGACTGACTGACAGTGATCGGAAGAACGCTTCATGAGGTTCAGCATATGTAGGGCTCCATTGGATAAAATTATTCATTGGACATAAAATCCTGACAGCCCACTTAAAACAAATAACTGACTGACTGACAGTGATTGGAAGGACGCTTCATGAGGTTCAGCATATGTATGGCTCCTTTGGATAAAATTATTCATTGGAAATTTTATGCAGAAAGTTTCCCAGCAGGAGAACCACCTTTCGTCCACATATGGTCATTAAAAAAACATCAACTGCTTGTTAATTTGGGCTGAACTCAGCTGTTAAATTTGAGTCAAACGGGTAGCGAATCCTCCTCTGCCAGTTCCGTTTTAGTTGTTTTGTGATCAGTAGTCATGGCGTGTATGAGATTTAGGACANCGCTTCATGAGGTTCAGCATATGTATGGCTCCTTTGGATAAAATTATTCATTGGAAATTTTATGCAGAAAGTTTCCCAGCAGGAGAACCACCTTTCGTCCACATATGGTCATTAAAAAAACATCAACTGCTTGTTAATTTGGGCTGAACTCAGCTGTTAAATTTGAGTCAAACGGGTAGCGAATCCTCCTCTGCCAGTTCAGTTTTAGTTGTTTTGTGATCTGTAGTCATGGCGTGTATGAGATTTAGGACATCCCAACAAACAACATTGATATAGGGAAGGAGGGTTGTACTTGACGTAAATATTTGAATTTTTTTCAAAATATATCCAACACTAATGTCGATGGTTGTAGCTTCCAACCGGTGTCTTGCAAAAATAGCGTTCCATGATCGCCAGCAAGACCTGTTGATGTTTTTCTCCGCTTGTAGATAAATACATTATAGCGAATCCAAAATGGATTATAGAAGTTTTCGGTGAAATATAGTTCACAAATCACAGTAAAATTGATCCTTTTCAAAGCCGCTAGGATAAGTTGAAGTCTGCAAAAGACCTGCTGAATACTGGTTATCCAGGCAGAACTTAGTTCGTTGTGCAAGCAGGGCTGAGTAAGTATATGATGTTTTGATATTCTGCTACAAGTCGCTAAGACATTTTAAACGACTTTTTTTAGCAACGTTATGCTGACTTTGATGAAGACGGGAAATGTTTTGATATGGATTTGAGCGTGCAGAAGTTTGCAATTTTTGGTTTTTAAACTCTTTAAAGATTCAAATCTTTTAAATTTGGTCTATAGGGTAGAAATTGCCGTCTATTAGAAACTGAACTCATAGCAAAGCAGGTTTTTCCAAGCCTTCGATTGGTACATAGTCGAAAAATGAGATTGAATTACTGTATAGTTGTGAAATCTTGAAAAAGCAGTGTTAAATTGAAATATGCAAAGACATGCTTTCAAATGTATTAAAAAGATGTGGGAGATATTTTTTATTAGTTGAACGAATTGATAAGCATTTTCTTGGAATAATTTGCCTTTGGAATGCTCTGATCAAAAGATAACCATCTCTTCTCGTGGAAAGTTCTGAGAATTTGGCTTAAAGGCCCTTCGCCAACCATGATCCTTTGTGCACCAAATGAACAGTAAAACAAACAGAACTTAAGGCCAGAAACTCGCTTTTTTCATTAATATACTTGCTATTTGGTGGATAAGCTATCATTAATATGCTAATGCGACATATTTATACAACAGGCAAAACTTCTGAGCACATAAATTTTGACTACATTAAGCTTAAACAGAGTGTTAATTTGATTTAAGAATAGGCTATCTGTCCTTGAAACAGGTTGTTTTTTGGGAACAATTTCTTAGTCGATCCGTTTTATGACGTTAATAAGAACTTTCTGGCGAAGCTTATCGCTATGTTTCCAACCATATACAGGTGTTTTACAGCATATTAATATCAGTGAGATTTAAATAAAAACTGAGGAGGTCTGATGCTATGTATTTTGAGAGAACAACGTCAGACTTAAAGTCGATGAACGACGAAATCCTTCCCCAGGTAGGAAGGCAAGATGTTGTCTTTTTCAAAGTTATTTTGTGAAGCAAGGTGATTTGTAGTCATCGTTTTTAGAAATACATAAGAGCTCAACGAGAAGAGTGCAGCAATTCCTAAGAATTGAAACAAGTAATAGCCATTTTGCACTGAAATTTAAAGAGGCAAATGTTTTGAAGACGTCACAGATATGTTGTAAGAAGTGTTCATTTAAAGGTAGGGTTTAACTTACGCCTGGTTCTCCACATAATCACAAGCTCGCTGATGCTCCAGATGACGTAATTCGAAAATTAGAAATATCGCTCAAAAGGATGAACATCCTCCCTGCCGTTTATACTTCCATGGGGATAAGTAAAACAAAAAAGAAAGTGTTTGCCGGATCGTCTTTACTGCTCGTTAAACTGTACACTGTACCGGTACAACTTTGGATCGATAACAAAATGGGCAGGCTCTCGATGTATCAGGAACGAAATGTAACATAGGTTGCTGCTAATCCGTAAAGGCTGATTTCCAGTCAGTGGAATTTTCCGAGCGGGCGGAATTCTACACAATCAAAAGTCATTCAACCTTAAATTTCTATTCAATGGCAAAGCGACATTTTCTGTAGTAAACAAAAGAATTTCCGCCCGCTCGGAAAATTCCACTGACTGGAAACTGGCCCTAACGCTTTTGTTCCTTCTTTCTATGAGACAATTTGGTTCTAGGGCCGTGTAAATGCTCTTGAACCATAGCAACTTTGTAACGAAGCAAAACTGTACCGATACATTGCAAACATGGCGTAAACATACGTTTTTGCTTGCAACACAGCTGGTAACATTTGACACTAACGATACCAGCTCTACTTTCTCTCCTTTTCCAGCCGTGTCAATGTCTGTTTTAGCAACAAGAAGTAAGGTGATGTCTTCTTGATTCTAGTCTCCTTGTGAAAAAGCGTTTTTGTTCTAAGGCAGTATCTCTTTTCTTGTAGCATGGATAACGAAAACACAGAAACTGCAATGTCATTTACGGACACTGATGACAGTGTTGTTGGAACCCTTGAACTTGAAGATGTTATGAACCAGCAAGATTATCCAAGAAAACGGAGAAGATCACTTACTGATGGACAAGAAGATAATAGTTTGCCACAATTAGTTATCAAAGACCTCTCTCTTTCACCTTCAAACAGAATTCGTAGGCCGCAGACGATTGGGCTAGCAACGAGCGATCATCTTACCAATGATTGTGACAGAAATGATGAAACCGAGGTTTGTTTAATATGGTTTATTCAAAACGTGGTGTATAAATGTGCGGCATAAACTTTCTATAGTCGCCGTAGTTTTGGTCCTTCGTCCTACCGACATATGTTGCTAAGGCCCCATTAAGTTGAAACGATCACATGGAAACTGACCGCGTTTTGATCGTTGGAATTTTAAATTTACCTTCTGACTGAAACCAGTGGCCTACCATTATTTTCTAAAGCCGTAAATCGTTCCAGTGATAGATTGAAGCAGAAGTTTACAATGACATACCTCTCGCAAATAGCCCAATTACCTTTAGAGAATTTAGATATTTTCTAATGCATGATCTGTGATGGAAAATTCAGTTAATTATTGCAGCTCTTTATCATTTCAAAGTACACTCCATTTTTCACAATAACCTTGCCTCTGACCTTTGCAGTTGGGTTTTTTAAATTAGGCCAATGTCTNACGATAACATGGAAACTGACCGCGTTTTGATCGTTGGAATTTTAAATTTACCTTCTGACTGAAACCAGTGGCCTACCATTATTTTCTAAAGCCGTAAATCGTTCCAGTGATAGATTGAAGCAGAAGTTTACAATGACATACCTCTCGCAAATAGCCCAATTACCTTTAGAGAATTTAGATATTTTCTAATGCATGATCTGTGATGGAAAATTCAGTTAATTATTGCAGCTCTTTATCATTTCAAAGTACACTCCATTTTTCACAATAACCTTGCCTCTGACCTTTGCAGTTGGGTTTTTTAAATTAGGCCAATGTCTTATGGTAAAAGTTTCTCGTAGTAAGACCAGGCCTCATTGAAAATATTCTGTGCCTGCGAGCGAATGGTTGCGAAAAATGTGCCTGCAATCAAAACACTATGAGTACAGTAAAGGTACCAGCAACTGATGTGTAGTGATATTTTGTTCCTGCGAGCGGCGCTCTGCGCTCGCGCACATTAGTGAGGCCTGAGTAAGACTTCTTCATTTTCAATTTGAATTTCACAATTTATCAAAATTCATCGAGAACCGCCTTTTAAACGAAAAATTACAAGCAAGAACCAAAGAAAAAATTGTATTTTTTATGTTATCTGGGTTGGTAATACAGTTTCTACTTGAAAACACTTTGCAACTCAAACCAAATTGAAAAGTTTGTTGACTTCGAATCAACCTTTGATCGCTTTTAGTAGAGTTTCTTAAGCTTCTGGAAGAGGCTACTACAGTTTCTTACAAGTGGTTTCTTATAAGAATACGAGTGTAACAGATAATGGCATGGCAGACCGCTGGTATCAATCATCAATAAAATTTCAACTTCGAAAAGATCATAACTTGGTCAGTTTCAAACGGATTTAGACAGGGATTGTATCAAATTTCAATTTAACATCTGAAGGGCAAAATTTTAAGAAGGACAAGGTAATTTCTTTTCGCTATATTTGTGCGAAAGGTCTTTCAAGACCATAATTTTGTAAATCTTTCACCAAGAATTTATTTGGTGATTGAATTAATTGAGCAGAAAGAAATTTGAACAGTTGATCTCAGACTCAATGTTTTCAACATCACAAAGATGAATTTGTTTCATGCCAGTCCCAGAGATATTGAATGTTATTGCTGTGTAGCAGTAGGCTGGTTTAAAAAACAGTTTGTTCAATATAACAGTTAGTAGAGACAAATGACAGGACTTAATGCATATTCTTTTCTTGCCAGACCTCAACTAACTGGTGCTATGAGAGTCAAAGCCCTCCCAAACATGATCTTTTATCAGAAACATTCTCAACTTTCTAGAAAATTATGGATTCCAATTCGATAATCTTTCTTCTGAGAAGTTTAGCACAAATTTTGTGGACAGCCGTTATAGTGTTAACATTATAACAGATTGCTCAATCAAAAGTGCTGTTTACAGTAGCACTCCTTTTGTATTAAAATTGACGCACTGAAAATATAATATTTAATCTGTTTTCAATTGTTTTATTAGCAAGTTTTTGCANCAACTAACTGGTGCTATGAGAGTCAAAGCCCTCCCAAACATGATCTTTTATCAGAAACATTCTCAACTTTCTAGAAAATTATGGATTCCAATTCGATAATCTTTCTTCTGAGAAGTTTAGCACAAATTTTGTGGACAGCCGTTATAGTGTTAACATTATAACAGATTGCTCAATCAAAAGTGCTGTTTACAGTAGCACTCCTTTTGTATTAAAATTGACGCACTGAAAATATAATATTTAATCTGTTTTCAATTGTTTTATTAGCAAGTTTTTGCACTTAACCTTGCCTGGTTGTTTAGTTGAGAGGGTTTGAATTTCGATCAATTTTTAATGTACATTGCGACTTACTGTTCTGATGCGACGGAAAGTATATTTGTTGCATGCGAATGAAAACATTGTTAAATTTAAAAAAATTGCATGATTTGTGGAATTTGCGTGTTTCTGTGAACGTTAACGTTGGTTGCAGATGCAATTGTTTGTGCATGTCGTAATATGTAGAAGGTAAGACTGTGTCGCTATTTCTAATCAGTAAAAAGACCGATGCTGTAGTTCGTCTAAAGAGTCTTGTCATGCGAATTTCTCGCAAAGATATCGTATGGTCTCTAACCTTCAATGGCTAATAAAGATTGTTACTTCAGGTGGCAATCCGTTGCTGGATTAAAGGGGCTGGATAAGAAATCCTCTGAGAAATTTCTGATTTGTTAATTTTTTGATGATCAATGTCATTGGGGCTACTTGATTTAAATTCAAAATGAACATTTCACCGTGGAGATCAATCTTTGCACTCTGTTCTAACACAAATAGAATCTCCATATGTTTTCGGATTAAATGTATTTCCAACAAGTATTTTATGTAATCTTTCACCCAAAGATCAGCCTGTATTCTGATAGAGATCTCTCCTTTTGAATTTAGCTAGTTAAAAAGGAATTTCTCTTTTCAAAATGCGATATTTGATGCACAAAATGTAGATTTGTTTTACGTTTTTCTTGTCCGGTTTACTTGCTTTTGATACGATAACAATTTGGTCAACATTACACCGCCTAATTTTTGCGAAAAATACTTGTGCTTTTATTGAATAAATGTAATTCCTCGGTTTCTCAACTGAATATTTCATTTTTCTTTGAGCTAATTTTATTGTTGCAAATTTTAGTTTTTTAGACCTTTTATTTTAAAGTTATCAGATGTATTATTCGTCTAAAAATTATACTTATTTATTTCAATTGTCCTTTCCTTTGTAGAGCCTCGACCTTGGCATGGACAAAGTCGATAGTGTGGAGTATCTGGACGAATACTTGACAGGTAAGGACCTAGACGTACCTTCGTATTTAAAAAAGGAGCAGTTTTATTCCCACTAGTCGCCAACAACGAAAGCTTGTGGTTCTTGATTTTTCCCAATAAAAACCAAAGTTTCATGTCAAAGTTAAATCTTTAAGTTTTGATAATGTTTTAACATGATATTCTCTCGCTTGAATCTGATTAATAAGGGATTAATAATGTACGGAAAATAGAATATACCAAAATTACACTGACTGAGTAAAAAAGTGGTCGTAAATCAGAAAGGCCCACTGTTTTTCCAAGTCTCGTTTTTGTATTTTCGCTGCATGTGTAGAATGGCTACAGTATGACTGTATCTCAAAATGGCTACAGTATGACTGTATCTCAAAATACCTAATCCACATTTATTCAGAAGATGAAAAAGTCCGAAAATATAAACTGAAACAGCTTGTTCTTTTACCAGCAAAAATTTCAGAAATCGACGAAAATGTCTTTTGATGAAATTGGTTTTCCAACCCATTGCTGTAGTATGTTGTGCCTAAAGAAATTTTTCCTGAAAAGAATAGAAGGAAATAAAACAATTTCAAATAAAGTATTTCGTTTTTGACTCGAACTTTGAGCTTTTAGGTTAAAAAGATAAAAAAACTTCCTCCCCGGCGGGGAATTGAACCCCGGTCTCCCGCGTGACAGGCGGGGATACTCACCACTATACTACCGAGGAAGCGAGTTTTACCCGTTTCAACTTCATTCTTGTTGTTTCTGCATTGTTAAATATGGGGACCTCTGCAGACAGATTATCAATCCTTGCGAAAAATCTCATACCTTACAAATCATTTCAGAGTGAAATAACCTATCCAAAAATAAGGTTTACATCTCACTAATATATTTGAGCGANAACAATTTCAAATAAAGTATTTCGTTTTTGACTCGAACTTTGAGCTTTTAGGTTAAAAAGATAAAAAAACTTCCTCCCCGGCGGGGAATTGAACCCCGGTCTCCCGCGTGACAGGCGGGGATACTCACCACTATACTACCGAGGAAGCGAGTCTTACCCGTTTCAACTTCATTCTTGTTGTTTCTGCATTGTTAAATATGGGGACCTCTGCAGACAGATTATCAATCCTTGCGAAAAATCTCATACCTTACAAATCATTTCAGAGTGAAATAACCTATCCAAAAATAAGGTTTACATCTCACTAATATATTTGAGCGACTACACCAACTGTACCCAAAGGAATTAAGTACCTTACTGTTTATGGTACCACTTTTTCGTTTCTATGCTACATTTTCTTATCCAAGCATCGTAAGTTTTTACATCATTGGATTCTTTGTTACCTGGCCTTAATTTTTAAAAGTAATTGTATTTTTGCAAAAAATCTAGCTTCTTATTGCTAAATTGCTACATATTTTTCGGGAATCACTTGTTAGTACTTGTTCTCATCTTAATTCTGTGAAGCTTTAAAACGTATTTCAAAATGTTCTATTTTCCACTAGATGACAAACACACATGGGGCTACTCAAATCTACTAAAATTGCATGCATGTTATGACATCATCCCAAATAGTTCAAAGATTGTTGTATTCGACACAAAGCTGAGGGTAAGTGCTAGCTGACACCTGTGATCTTTCATTTTGTACAAATTCTTATTTCCTGAGATCTTCTACAACAATCAAGAGGTTTTGAGAAGTCAATTCGAGCTGAAGAAGGACGAAACTGGAGCAAATGATTGCAGATTCTTAATTCGGAATGTTCTGGTTGCACATTAGTTTTCCAGGCCTAATTGTTGAGAAGCAGATTGCTGGTCTTGAAGCTCAGTTGGATCCTTAATGATCCTGAAAGAGATAATTTACCCGAAGACCAAATGAAGTAGAATAAAAGATTTGATGGTTGTCTCTGGAAATTCTTAGAGTTGGCGAAAAAGTTTTGCTGTTATTAATTACTATTGGTCGCAACTCAGCATAGGGCTCAAATCTTTAAAAAGGTGGGTGTAAATTTTTTTTACATTTGTCTTTGAATTAAATGCCTTGAAAAGAACTTGGGGTATTTTCCTGTAAATCTGCCGTGGACATTTTTTGATATCTTGATTATTTTCAAAATGGTGGCATTTATTATATTTGAGGCTGTGATGTCATCAAATTTCTAAATCCTAAACCAGAAGAGCGACAGATTTCTGCTTGCCACCATATTGTAGACCTTCATAAACTATGGTTTTCTTGGAGATTTTGTCATTTTTCCTCTATCAATTTAGGATTTACGATGATTTTAATTTTTCCAAAATTTTCCGTGAATTCTTTCAACAAAAATATAAACGCCGTCATTTTAGAAATTAATCAAGATATCAAAAAATGTCCACGGCAGATTTACAGCAAAGTACCCTAAGTTCCTTTCAAGCCATTCAATTCAAAGAAAAACGAAATAGAATTTTACACCCACCTTTTTTAAGATTTGAAAGATTTGAGCCCTATGCTTCGCAACTCTCTATTAAACGTTTTTTTTTATTTTTTAATCTCCTTAGGTTAAAAAAGCGTTCTTTGCACTCGTCCACAACGGTAAGTTGCAACTGCTTCTTCTTTTTACTAGGTAAACTTGGTCTCACGAAAATTGTTTTGTTTCAGCTGATAAATGTGACGAGCATCCCATGTGATAAAATGCAACAATTATGTACTTAAGCATATAGCTTCGTTTGCACTTTTTGACCGTACATTGTCTTGAAAGGTATTTATATGCGAAAGTATAGAATATCATCTCTTATTTAATAGCAGATTTTATCAAATCAATCGTCAGCCATCATTATGCTTTTGTACGTTAGAGAATGGTCACTAGATAAAACTTTATCTGCGATTTAAGACGTGATTTCTCTCAAAATAGAACTGTTTTACTCTCTTATCTTATGGAATGTGTAAGAAATGATCTTTCGTGATAAGGGAATCAGCTACATATAACTTTCACAGGTCACATTTTAAATAATAAAATAAAATCCTTAATCACAGTTTAGTGCTTTACAATGGTCACTTTAAAATTAGTTTTGTTTAGAAGATCAGCTTCATAAATATGCTGAAGCCTCAGATTTTATTGTTCAAGGTCTGGTCGAAAATCTCTCCCCCTGCACCGCATAGCCCCAGCCGAGTAGAGTAAGTTTCCCTTTTTGCATCTTGCTCCAAGGATCAAATATTTTCTTAAAAAATATACACAAGGAGTCGTTGTTTGTGTAGGAGGTGGTACTTCCCTGGACAGCAAACTTCAGGCTTGAACACACATCCTTCTGCACGGAGGGCAGAAGAGCTAGCCCCTAGTAGTTCACATGTCGTATTAGATATATTATATCTGTTATTTTTAGGTATTCGAGCAGCCCCTGTTTGGGATGCCTCAAGGCATGAATTCGTTGGTAAGTTGTACGAGATTGATCTTCTCATTATATTTTTATCTCCTTGCTGTGCAAAACTATGTGCAAAATCTTTAAAGTGATTTTTTACTCGCACTTGTGAAGCTTGAATTTTCTGTTCTAGAATGCCGTAGCAATTTTGTTTTCCTATCTCGTACTTCCTAATATATTCGGCCAGATTTCTTTTGCATGTAGTGTTTAACAGTTTCTGAAACTATGAAAAATGGCAATCATACTTTTAGCCATTTAAAGTTAGGCATTAAAAATTACTTATTCGAAAGATTCGAAAGTTTGAGGAACGAGGTTCAATACTCTATTTTCCATTCGAAGTATCCACCAGGAAAATATTAGTTATTGCAGACACTTACTAAATAGATGAAAGGCCCATTCACAATAGACTGTATATTTAGAAAACGTTTCCAAATATAATAGTGTTATCGTTTTATCTCACTAGGAATGCTTACAATAACAGATTTTATCAATATTCTGAGATGTTACTACAAATCACCATTGGTAAGATATCAACATGAATTTTTCCTTTAAATCTGTTATTTTCTTCCCGCTTCCAAACATTATTGTTTCACGTATAGTAGACATTTGTGTCAAACTAGTTTGCATCACCTTCCGAGTTATAATCATATTTTTTACGCAAAGGTGAAAGAGATAGGTTTCTGGTAGTGCTACTCGTAAAGCAAGGAGAAAGACATTAAAAGTATTATTTAGATTTTGTTGTACCCTAGTGCATTACTCCTGCACCTTACTCCAAGAAATTCAAACCTCATTTCTACTCTTTAGGAAAGAATGTCAGAACTAGAAGAACACAAAATTGAAACATGGCGAGGTAATGAAGCTCTTTATTCGTACTGCCTGGAACTGATTATTAGTTAGTTTTGCCTTGCCCTGTTCACACAAGAAAAGGGGCTGACTTCCTGTAAGAATATTTACGCTAATTGATTCACAAAACAAGAATTTATTTGAAACCATGGAAAATCTCTTACAAAAGGGGTTAGAACCGTGAAAAGTTTCTGCGAGCAATGCTTTGTTGTCGTTAACAAATATGACTTCCCACTTCAAACCAGCAGCCCCCATTTACAAGGCATAAATTCTGATTTTGCAATGACAGAAGAGCGATAGTCAAATACAGTATTTATTAGAAATTTATAGGCGTTCTTAAGTTTATTCTGTCCTGTCTATCTTTTCTAGAGTTATCACAGAGCGACCTGAAACCGAATTTGATACGGATTGCACCAACAGAAAGGTGGATTTACCTATTTCTTTCTAATTTTCTTGCTATCATTCCATTTTTGTTTTATCATTTGATACTTGTTACCTTTCATTCAATTGGCTTACTTTTAACAGCCCCTTCAAACTCATCTCAAGAGCTGCTGTACTGTTTCTCCTGGTACCGATACAAGTGGTTATTCAATTTGATTTGTTTTTTGAAAACGATAGCAAACATAAATTAATACCCAGGAACGTACTAATTATTAAAGCAAAATTATTTAGTCACTTGGCACCACTCATTTTATTAGTCTAATTATGTATTTAGGAGCCTGTGTGCACATAGTTTTAATGTGTTTTGCTAATTTTCTCGCAGTTTTTGACATTCCTTGTTTTCATTTCATATAGTTTATACGAATCTGTCAGAATGCTGATTACGAACAAAATTCACAGACTGCCCGTGATCGATCCTGAAACTGGAAATGCATTATTTATATTGACGCATAAAAAGATCTTGAAATATGTCTATAATCATGTAAGTACCCAGCCAAACCCGTTTCTTACATAGATTAAATCAAAGCTTTAATAGTAAATAATTTGAATTTTGTATTTTCGTTTAAAACTGGTCGCTAAAACTCTTCAGATATTATTTGGAAAAGAAGAACTGAAATTATGAATTGTGCAATAATTCAATACTACCAAATGAGAAGGTTCATAGAATATTTTGCACAGTAATTTTCTCTGACTATTTGCAAACTGTACTTTTCACTTCAATGTATAAAAAAAGTCAGAAATTGTTCAGAGAATTAAGATCCATGCATCGCTAGTCACAATTACTTCACCTTCATCAAGCCCAGGTT
The DNA here is from genome assembly GCA_004194415.1 of Aurelia aurita. Classification (NCBI taxonomy): domain Eukaryota; kingdom Metazoa; phylum Cnidaria; class Scyphozoa; order Semaeostomeae; family Ulmaridae; genus Aurelia; species Aurelia aurita. The sequence continues at coordinate 3,044,555 of REGM01000004.1, forward strand.
GAGGATCATTCAAAATATGGCAACATGATGTCAGGCTAACTTTCTGTCGTAAATCTTGAGAACCTTCAGAAGTTTCAATACAGACTGAATTATCTTATGTAAACTGCACCAATAATAAAAGACAGTTTGATATCTCCATAGTAGAAACTTGAAAATGATTTGGAGACTTTGTCTGTCTGTAAAATCTATAGCAGAAACTTTGTAACTTGCATCTTTTTTACAGTTTGATGACGTGGCAATGCCAGACTTTATGGGATACACTTTGGAGCACTTAGGGCTTGGCACCCTATGGAATATTGCAACGGTAAGCAGTTGCATTGCATATCGCCATTTTTTATTTCTTATGACCCATTGTTATTCTAGGATATTCATAAATATTAATTCATTTGCTGTCATTATGTGCTATATAGTAACCGTAAGGCAATTTTGGGAAAGCAATTTTCCACAGTTTGGATCCTGCCTTGACTATCAACGTTCAAGCTGAAATTGGTTATTAAAATGACAGGATTATGAAGATTTGAAAACCAAGTGAAGAAATGAACAGATTCTAGTGACAGGCAGTGTTGGCAACCAATGTGCCTTGGATGCCTGATACTTGAATGCATGGCTCGTTAAGCCTGGTTTCCATTGAATCGTTACAATCGTTTGGATCGTTGTGAACGATCCCAGCTATCCCAGTGATCTTATGGAAACATCACGAACAATCTTAGCGATCGCGACGATCAAGATCGCTAAGATAGGAACTTGCTCTGTTCCATCGATTCAAATGTAAGAAGAAGACTGCAAGCTGCCCTCGCAGGAGCCAGTAACTGCGCTTTTCCAGCGACCTGAGCGACCCTAGCGATTATTTGGAAACACTTCCTCCAGCAATCCAATCTATCCAAAGTCAGCGAAATCGATCTAAAGTCAGCGATCGAAACGATCGAAACAGTCGTAACGATCATGTGGAAACCAGGCTTTAGCATGCAATTGGAACAACGAAACACAAAACAATTACATGCAATACAACACTGGTGCGAAAAGCCAGAGGTCATAAGCCAAATCTTGCTTGGAGCTGTTTTAATATCTACAACAATTTTCAATAATAGCAAGTTTCAAACGTTGCTGTTAGTCAATTCAAATGTTCACTGTTTTGTAACATTTTCGACTTCTTCACCGTAGGTTCGACCTGAAACGTCAGTGATAGAAGCTTTGAACATATTTGCCGAAAGAGGCGTCTCTGCTTTGCCAATTACTGATAAAAATGGACGGGTTGTTGATGTTTATGCAAGATTTGATGTTATAGTAAGTATTCTCTATTAAACATCTGGCATATTAAAAGTTTTACCGGAGTTTAGGGTGAGGTCAGATGCCGGGCCTTAAATATATTTCCATTATGTTTTTTTTTTCTATATTGCTACCTAGCATCCGAAGGTAGTTTTTTAGGACACTGAGAAGCTAAGCTTTTCGAAGCAGTGTCCTGGTCCTTCCTCTCGATGTGACCACACCTCGCGATTCCTTTAGCCCGGTAATAAAGAGAGTTGGCGACTCTCATCTCTCTACGTAGCCGGGTTAAACAAACAGNAAACGTTGCTGTTAGTCAATTCAAATGTTCACTGTTTTGTAACATTTTCGACTTCTTCACCGTAGGTTCGACCTGAAACGTCAGTGATAGAAGCTTTGAACATATTTGCCGAAAGAGGCGTCTCTGCTTTGCCAATTACTGATAAAAATGGACGGGTTGTTGATGTTTATGCAAGATTTGATGTTATAGTAAGTATTCTCTATTAAACATCTGGCATATTAAAAGTTTTACCGGAGTTTAGGGTGAGGTCAGATGCCGGGCCTTAAATATATTTCCATTATGTTTTTTTTTTCTATATTGCTACCTAGCATCCGAAGGTAGTTTTTTAGGACACTGAGAAGCTAAGCTTTTCGAAGCAGTGTCCTGGTCCTTCCTCTCGATGTGACCACACCTCGCGATTCCTTTAGCCTGGAATTACAGAGAGTTGGCGACTCCTCACTCTACGTAGCAGGTTCGGCAGGGCGGGGACTCGAACCACCAACCCTCAGGTTGGTAGTCAAGCGCGCTACCATTGCGCCATCCCAGCTTATGCGCCATTCCATTATGTGTTCAATGATATTGCGGAATGCGAAGTTCCCGGGAAACGTCTGTCTAACTTGGTCTTTTTTAGTAAAGATTGAGTGAATAGAAATAAGAATTTATCATCCATTTATGCCTCTAGTAGATGTGCGAAATTTGTTATTTTCGTAGTTAATTTTTTATTTAACATTTTGTGAGCCTTTGTTAACTTTTTTTAGCTACTTTTCAATGCCAAAGCTGTAAACAAATTGACAGTGATATGAAATGACCTTTTTGACAATTTCCAAAAATCTTAGTTTATGCTGGACTCTGTACAAGGAACCGTTCAGACCTCAAAATGGAGGAAATATACCAAAAGGCAACAGTTAATTTGATTGCTTTGTTCCTTGCAGAATTTGGCTGCAGAAAGGACGTACAATAATTTAGACATTACAGTTAGTGAAGCATTGTCACATCGCCAAGAAGGATTCGAAGGGGTTCATAAATGTAGACTGGATGAAACATTTTATATCATAGTTGACAGACTCGTCAAGAAAAAAGTAAGTGTTCCTTTTCGTTTACTTTTTTCAATAGAAGCTGCTACTACTACGTTCAAATTTCAACACTTTTAATACCTTTCATTGGTTGTTTATTAGATGGGTGAGTGACAGTTCTAATCATAACACAATAGGAGTTGCACGTTATCTTGTCTTGAGAGGACATAATGCGATTAACGTCAAGCGTAACTCTTTAGGGATGACCATTTTATTGTATTTTGTTTTTAATTTTGTCAAGACGATATTACATGCTCTTGTCACTGCTGCAAGGCAGGAAAAGTTCAGGAATTAAATAGCGATTTGCAGCCGTCCTTCCGTTGTTTTGAAGCAACCTATTTGTAAAATCACTCATAATTTCAGAATGCAAGGCCCAATTTGAATGGTTTGAGCAGTAGAAACCAGATGTAGATATTGGTTTTTCAACAGAGGATATACGAAATTGATTTGGTGAATGCCTACGGGGTTATAGCCCGTAAAACAATGATGATTTTTCCACCTGATAGTTCTTCCTAGGGGACAGTTAGACTGACGACGTGATTCCTTGTATTCCTTCAATGTTTTCAATCTGATGTTTTTATTTTCTCTCATACAAGGCATGTACCTAACTCAGTTTGAAGCCATAACTATCATTCAATTCAATGCGGAAAACTGAGACTCATGTAATCAGTCTAGTGGACAGTATCTAATGCTGATTGTTCTCTCAGGTTCATAGGCTTGTTGTGGTGGACAAAGATGACATTGTACGAGGAATCATTTCATTGTCTGATATTCTTAATTATCTAATTTTGGCACCTGGAAGTAAGTATGATATCTTGTTTGAGCTTTTGATCTTTCTTTTTATTGTCAATTTTCAGAGAATCTTTAAAGAGCCAAGCTATGATCATCGTACATTCTATATTATCCCAGGAACCAGACTCACGCTGCGTAATGTGCAGGCTTTATTTCAAATCTCTTTGCATTCCATTTCGATAAGATTCTTTTCTTGTGCAACACAATTGTAAGATTTTGAACATTTAGGGAACAGATGCCATACCGAAATCAAGTTCTGATTTCATTTCATTTTATCAATCGTTATCATTAAAGGCTTTTGGGCAACCGGCATGCATTGTAGCCCTATTTGTAAAGGTGGCCTAATTTTATGCTGCATGAAAATGATTTTGTGATGTCGCTCAAGTCAACAGCACGTCGCTGCAGCTCCAGATACGGCCGTATTTCTCTTTACGTGTGTTAAACATTGGACTTGAATTGAAAGAAATCCCTGAAAAGAAACGATCGCAATGCACGCTGGTTGCCCAAGAGCCTTTAAGAATCCATCAAATAGATTACCAAAGAAAGTCCGCTGATCTAACCACAAAACTCTAGATACTGAGAGGTCCTAATTTGCTTCTAATATTAATTTTGCGATGTGTAATATCCATTTTCCATTTTTGACATGGGTTCATATCGTATTTGTACAGTTTGACCCACCTAATAGTAAAGCTTGGTTGTAGAAGAATGGTCCTTACGAAGGGGGGAGATGATGGGGCTTAAATCTGATTTATATTTTGTTTTATGTACAGACTTAGTCTGTGATCCCCATGGCAAGGGAATCATGTAAGTCTAACTTAATGTTCTTTTTTTAACAGCGAAAGAACCCTTACAGGTCGGTGAAACGACCATTGGCAACATGGAATCATGAATTGATTGGGTAACTATAAACAGAGTATTTGCTAAATGGTAGTTTAAAGATAGAAGTGCAATTAGAAAACTGTAAGTGCTACCAGAATGGCAGCATTATTTGAGTGTCATGTGTGCTGGAAAATTTAGAATTTTACGCTTGTATCTATAGGCTTGATGTTGTGGTCGATGTTTGGAAGAAGGATGGATACGGGGCTAGATCAACATCAAAATCAAGATCAAGATGTTCATTTTGTGCTGTAAGTGGAATTTTTGTAGATGATGTTTTGTGCAATTCGTCAAGCCATTAAAGGAGTCCTGTCACACAGCTGATTGGTTTATAAAACAATGGGATTCTATTGTTGTACGAACAGGTGTCATTTTGTACCTGAAAAGAAAGTGGCGACTGAATGTACAACAAAGGATCCCATTGTTTTAAGGAGCCAATCAGCTGCGTGATAGTACTCGTGTAAGACGACATGAGTGGGAAAAAGTTTGCTTCCGCCCTTTCGCAAAAACTAGATCGAGAAACGAAAATTTAGGCCCTAAAACCCAAAGCAGACGTGAATTTCTAAACCACCGTGAAAAAACCAACAAGGAGGAGGAGTATGTGAGCAATCATATCGACTTGACGGTGATACATTTTCAACCGATGTGTTTGTTGAAAATTTATATTTCATGTTGTATTCTCACTGCAACTTAAACGGCATTCTACTGTTCAGCGCAAAGCATTGTATCCGCAGGTTCTTCCAGACATCATCCACAATTGCTTTATTCAGAGTTTTAAACACCAAAGTCAGCTTTTTGCTATTATGGTGTAAGGTATTTACAAAACATTTTGGGCTTGAAAAGATTTTTTGACCAGCCACTTGGTTGAAGAGTCACCATACAAATTCATAGAGAACTGCAAACAAGTTTTCAAAGTTTTGGCAAAAGATGTTGCACAAGGATCGTCTCGTATGGCTGTTTGATCTCTCATAGTGCCTACAACCCAAACCTACATTTTATTCTGGAAAGTTGTTTGATTCTGACTGGGATACCATAGTTTATACTAGCATTTTGTTTCTTACTGTAATAAACAAGAAACATGTCCTAATGAGCGATTCGACTAGATTTGTTCGGTCCTAAACCCATCAGGCATGTACCTAATACCCCATTCATACTGGCCAGTTAAACCAGCTTAAAATAAACCAGGTTATTGAATGCTGCGTTCTAATTGGTCGATCCAACAAATCGAATGCATTTGATTGGTCAAAATTTAACCTGGGTTAGGGTGATTTTTGCTCATGAAACCAGATGTGGGACATCTGAGATCTTGTAAAGCCGTGATGTTGTGAAAACACTTTCTTGAAAACACATTCTTGAGTAAGGAAAGATTCTTGCTGCAGGGCAGCCAGAAAATGGAGCCATGATTTCATTCTCAACAAGGCCGGATCATTGGTTAAAAACTACATTTATTGAGTGTAGAATTTCGCTCCATCTTCGTACCTAGCGCCATGATTGGCAAACTTGGAGCCAATTTGCTCACCTCTGGATTATTTGGGTGACTCTTTACTGTAAACCGAACTGAATTTTTTACTGCAGAAAACCGACAACGTAGGGTATCTTGATTGTAGTTTTTTGTAAGTAGATGTTTCCGGTTAACAGTGTTTAGGACACAACGTATCAAAGCGTTTCTTTTAATGCACTTAAATAATCTTCCGGTGCCACTATCAGGCCTGCTACCATAGCGTTATATGTCATCACAACTAATGACTAGACTGCCCTCCCCCCCCCCCATCCCTTTCCAAATCTCGGCACACAATCTGAATTTAAAAGTCAAGAAAATAGATAAGCTGAATACCTTGAAAGTATTGTAAACGGACTTGTTCTATGCCGTTTTCACTTTCTAAGTTAGAACGCACCTGGCTCCAAAATGAAATTCACAGGTGCTCCAAGCTTCTTTTTCATAGCATGACAACTTGTCTTGAAAATGTTGGGACTTCGAGCGTCCAAAAGGGCTGTATCTACTAGGAAACAGGGGAATTGCAGTATTGCGATGGTAGAACTGGTAATACCCTTTCTATACGAGTAGATTTCCTAGCTGAACATTACGTTTATCAAGTACTTTCAGCAAACTTTAAATTGGCGATTCTTCTTTAGGAGTGGACGGCTATTCCTCAGGCAGTTCCTTTTTTAAGTCTTGTAGCCTTCACCTGTCGCTGTCCATGGTCTCCAAGATGTAACTCCTATTTGAACTAATGCACTTCTAACAAGACTAACTACTTATTTCGTATGCACAAACAGTATTTATAGAATAGAGTTGAAATCATAAAACGAACATCATTTCATAGCTACTATTGCAGTTGGTAATGCAGTGAGATATTTGAGTAAAATTGTGCGGAGCTGAGTACATTGTCAGAAAGATGAGTGTTTTGTCGTATTTGATATTTTTTAGAATATATTTAAATTGTTGTGTTCCTTCTCCCCTTCTATCGGGCAGGAGAATGGGTTGTGGCTCCCATTTCGACTTTTGCTGCTTGTTTAAACAAATTTGCATCGGCATCAAATCTTTAAACAAGATAGTGTGAATATTACATCTGGATTGACTGGTTTGAAAGGAATTTTAGGCACTTAACTTTTTTAATCAGTTTGTGGCGATATTTTGTCTTGATTATTTTCAAAATTAAAGCATTTTCTTTTCGCCTATAGAAAATTCTCTTGGTTTTAGCAAAAAATCCCTTTTCTCCAAAGAAAGGATTCGTTCTCCTAAGATCTCGTCCACTTTTGCAGCGTGGATTTGCCCCAAGGTTTCGAAGGCCGTGCATGACTCCAATAGGGCCTCACGTTCACGCACCTCTAAAGTACTGTAAATTCACCAATTTTCCATAACTGGCAACGTTCAGTTTAAGCCTGGCTCACATTAGGTCGTTGCAGTCGCTGGGGTCGTTGGGACGAACGACCCAAAAGATAAAAAAAATTGAATGCGAACGGCAAAATCTCAGTCGTTGATGTCGTCAGAGTCATTGGGAGTTTATTTTCGCCGTTCACATTCAAATTTTTGGGTCTTTTAGGACGTTTGATCCAGTGACTTCAACGACCTTGTGTGAACCAGGCTCTACCAATGAACATATAAGACTGGACACTGGCATGGAGAAGACATTTGAGGAACTACTTTCCACGATTAATCGATTGATCGTCAAGAGCTTTGCGCGTTTGTTTGTTTGCTTGTCTGGAGGATGACACACAAATAAATATAACCTTTGGTCTGCGTACACTTTATATATGTTTATTTCAGACATAAGTTAATGAATTGCAATATACTAGTATATTAGTTGGTCTTAATTAGTTCAAATTAGAACTATCTTGATAACCAACTGTAAATAATGTTATAATAATAATAATAATAATACTACAACTATCCCGTTTTATAACAATTTCAACTATACAACTAAATACGAAAACGCTTAAAAGTACGTCTCAGAAAAATACCGACCAATTTTATAAGTGCTATGGATAAGTGGTTGATATATTGAAAATTCTAAGTTGTTGCTACTACTATGGATACTCCAAAACGTAAATGACAGTCTATCTCAAACAGGATGTCAGGTGAGACTTGCGATAACGCAAAATTACTCATGCAAAACACTTTTTATTCCCGGACATTTCCACTTGGCGCCGTTGAAGGTGTGGCGCCGTGTTGTAATCGACTGACTTTGCAGCCAGAATGTCAGGCGGGCAGGGTTCAAACCCCATCAGCACTTCTTGAGCGTCAGCGTCATGACAAGGGGTCGCGGACTCGATTAGCGCTTAGCTACTTCTGCGATCCCAGCGCTTGGCACTAAAAACCGCAACTTCACCTTCTCTTGACATCTCATTTGAGACAGATTTCAGACCGACACAGCTTTCTACAGAATGCTCCAGAAGTTCATTGTCAGTAATGGAAAAACAACTTTTGACCTTGCTCGGCTTACCAACAACAGCAAAATAACGAACAACCCCAAAAAGACAAAAAAGAGTTTTAATGTGTCAATTGTTTTGGATATCAGGTAGATGAATACTTTTGACAACTGTCAAGATTACTGTCGATTGTCTCCACACGTTGCTAAATTTCAACTTGATTTATTCTTCAAATCTCAAGTCACACTGATTTGAACTTTTCAAAATTAGCCCTCATGGCATTTCTTTCATAGTTATGCAGCCAATATAATATGCATTGTTAAACTCGAGTTGAACTCGGTTAGACTCGGAATCCAGAAAAAGGTCAAACCTTCCTCCGGATACCAATTTCGTCAAAGGTCAAACCTTTCTCATTTTATCAAATCAAATAACCAGATTTTTCGAACTCTTCGCGTTGTTTATAACCCTAAAATTTATGAACCAGTTGCTGTTGCCAAAATAACCCAACAATTTCCTAGGTTTCTTCTGAGAATTTATAAGCCTTTTTCGAATATGACATTAAAAAGCAAACGTTCCTCCGGCTCACAGCCCCCTCACAGCCCTGGAGCCGTGACTTTTCTGGACTCTGGTTAAACTGCGCAGCTACTCGTACTATAAATAACTAGGAAGAACTATGAACACAAATTTGCTAATATGAAAGTAAACATGCGCAGAACTATCTACACATATTTTCTATTACCCTTTTACCAAGGGAATTCTGAATCCCTTTGTCAGTTTAAAACAAAGATAAACAATTGGTACGGAGAAAATTGTCCATGTAGATTATGCTGCATTTTTATACAGAATTTGGGCTTTTTAGGATAAATAGTTTTAGATATCTGCTTTTTACTTTATACTTTTGATGACATGTAAATATTTTATCCATTTTTCTCTTTTGTAATATTTGTATTTTAAAGTTTTTAGGCTATTGTATAACAGTAATCCAACGTTAAATAAATTGATAATAATAAATAAAAAGGGCGCCTACTTTGTATGAANTTCCACTCCTTTATACGTTTTTTAAAGATGGAAATATTCAGTGACTGTTTAATGTCATTTGAGATTCCATGCCACAGTTTGCATCCCAAGAAGGCAATACTCTCTACCCCAAACCGAACTGTCCGGGCCTTGGGCATTTGTAAAAGACTTTTGCTTTTTAGATGATAAGGGGGATTCTTCTCAATGAAAATCTCAGTCATAAAGCTTGGGGTGATATTTGACTTAGTTTTATGAAAGTAAACATGCGCAGAACTATCTACGCATATTTTCTATTACCCTTTTACCAAGGGAATTCTGAATCCCTTTGTCAGTTTAAAACAAAGATAAACAATTGGTACGGAGAAAATTGTCCATGTAGATTATGCTGCATTTTTATACAGAATTTGGGCTTTTTAGGATAAATAGTTTTAGATATCTGCTTTTTACTTTATACTTTTGATGACATGTAAATATTTTATCCATTTTTCTCTTTTGTAATATTTGTATTTTAAAGTTTTTAGGCTATTGTATAACAGTAATCCAACGTTAAATAAATTGATAATAATAAATAAAAAGGGCGCCTACTTTGTATGAATTGGTTTTATTCACAATGCTGTTTCGTGACATAGTACACGGAGCAATTGCTTTCCTGTTAATCCGTGTAACATATTCATCCTCCGGTGCTATTCACAAATCGCGCTGTCTGGTTCCCTGTGGTAATCTCTTATAACAGTTGATATCGTATTACATCAACATAAACATATTCTTACGTCATCTTACGTCGTCCGGTTCAGATTACAGGACAGCAATTGTTCTGTGTTCTATGTCACGAAAACAGGACTGCGAATAAACCAAATTCATACAAGGTAGGCGCCCTTGCTTTTACACCGCCCGATCAATTGGATTCTGTGGTACACAAATGGACATTTCCGCTTACAAAGAAAAAAAACTTCAAACAATTTTACTAAAATTACAATCAATATCGTATCCCCGAAAATTTGAAAATTAATGCCTACAAAATGCAACGTAATACGAGCTGTCATTACCTATCAGCTTCAATGAATTGCCACTGCTGGTCTTCGCCTGCGCCACAAATTCTTAAAATGGCTGAATTGCTGTCTGCTGCAGAAGCCAGGCACATCCCAGTTGCAGGATTATATAATCTTTTTGAATCCTGTAATAGAAATAACACAAGTAAGATAACAGACACTTTACTCTACAGTAGTGCAGTGATATTTGTTGTCAGTCATGTAAGGATTTTTCAAATTTTATGGAAAAGTTAGTTTTCACGAAATTTTCAAATTTTCCGTTTTTAACAGTCACGTAAAAACTGTTTTAGCCAAAATTTGCTTGCTTGTACAAGGTTATACCAGATATGGTTGTACCAGGAGAGAAAACAAGAGCTAACGGTGCCTGTAAAGTAGGAGTAATTTTTAACGAAACTTCAAATAATGCAAGGAGAATCTAACCTTAAAGGGTCTGTTTCAACCAGCATGCCTTGCACGTGCCATCTCTTGGCTGGCCTTTGTTGTCGCCATTTTCATGGGCCATGAAAATGGCGAAAACAAAGACAAACCAAGAGATGGCACGTGCAAGGCATGCTGGTTGAAACAGACCCTTTAAGGATAAAACTCAGGGCTGTGAATAACAGTGAATTTCCGAGTGATATTGATAATAGTCTTTCGCTCCAGCAACATCATAGCAATCTCGCTGTTAATTGCATTCTCGTCCAGTTGCATGGCTACTCTTAAGTGACACAAGTATTATTTGGGACTCCTCCCATCATGTTGCCTCAAATGCGAATTCAGCTAAACACGTGAGGCAGTAACAAGTTATTCTTACCTCTGAAAAATGCCATTCCTGGCCTGACCCTTCTCCATGACACTTCATTGATTTTAATTTTGTTGATCTTCCAGAATGTACCACATCCAAACATAATATACCTTCTGTTTTGAGCTCTTTGTCTTGGTTGAATGTCCAGTACTAAAAGACAATCAGAATGGATAATTAAAAATAGAAGTTAGGCCCTGGAAATTTCTCCCAAGAAAGCTGGTGACACAAGAAATCTTGCAGACTGTAGATCACCTATCACTGAATCCTTCCAAGTCTATGAAGGCATCGGGGACAGTTTATTCACTGCAAATATTGAAACAATATTTGCGCATTTGAAACAAAGAATTACAATCCCGTACGGACTAACTGGCACAAAAATGGTTGACTCTGGGGAACAAGCTATAACTTCCATTAGCGTACGAGAAGATAAAATCTGGGGGGGGCTGGCAGATAAAAATTCAATTGTTTACAAAAATTTCACCCTCATAAGGGGGTTTATTCCCACGAATATGGCTGATTTTTGTAAATTTTTCCAACGTTGGGGGGGGGGATGTCCCCCGCCTCCTACGCCTATGATAACTTTTAAATAAATGCAGCCACGTATATGTAAAGGTAAGAGGATACTTCAGAAAATAAAATTTCTTCTTCATTCACATGTTCTTTTGGAAGTAAACTTTGGAGAAAACGAAAACTAGTTACATAAACATCTTATAATACTTGGTAAAGCTTGGTTTCCATCAAAACATTTCGCTTCGTTTTAGTTTATCACGCGCATTAAGAAGAATCAAGACAAGCATACAATAATTCAAAGAAAACACAACACGATGAGCTATAAAAAGTGAACAGAGCAGTGAAGAGCAACTAATTTTTTGATTTTTCAGAAAGTTCTTGTTTTTAGAAATTTTTTACAAACTTTCCAATAAAAACGCTCAACATACACAATGGTACGAAAAAGCGTCACAGCTAGAAGAGCAAACAAAGCAGCAAACAGCCAAATCATGCTGACCAGCAATAAAGTAAGGACAACCTAAAAGAGCAAGAAAGCGCAGAAAATTCTTAAATGGAGAATCTTTAAAAGAGAATTAGTTTTCGTACCTGAATGTTTACAATATCACATGACCTAAGAATGATGTTCATCTTTTTATCATATGCTGAACCAGCAGAATCTAAACACACTCCTTTACCTAGATTTTGAAGCTAAAATAAGAACAGAATGATTAGCAAAGACAAGTACAGCGTTTATGCTGCATTATACTAGACTTGCTCCAAGTCTATTCCGTGGTCTATCAGCGCTAAAAGATTATATTGACTTCTGCGGGGGCGTATGCCACTCCTCTCGCTTCTACCTCGCAGTGTCATCGTGGTATACGCCCCCGCAGGAGTCAATATATTCTTTTAGCGCTGATAGAACACGGAATAGACTTTGAGCAAGTCTACATCATACTGGATGTGCCAGTTCTTTGTCCCTTTGCCAACCTACCGAAACTGAAGTGTTTGACAAATATTCAAGATATATTCAGATCATTTTCAAACTCATTTTATGACAACTCAAATAAAGAATTCAGCCACAAGCCTGTACTTAAGATGAAATGAAAGTTTTTCACAGGGCTGTCAAAGAGGCAAGAACTTTGGCACATTCAGTAGTAGTGTATACATATAGCTAACATCAGTTGATTCTGAAATGTTGTTGCTCTGAAGTTATGTTGTTCTGTTGTATGGAGTTGCTCTGAAGATGCCCTAGTGGGCGAAACTAGTCAGCACTGAAAGAAAATAAAAAAGCGCAAAAGACCAAACTGATGCCTGTTTTCTTCGAATAGTTAGGCCCTCTTCAACGGTACATTATATATAGCTAACATCATATTTTTTATCCATAGCCTGTAGAATCCGAAAGCTAATTTTTTTACTGTTAGATAGTAACGTCATTTTCTGGAGTTCTAAAAAAGCTTTACTTTCATACTTATCATGTGGACACTGGTTTATGTGGACAATAACCTTTGCAAAATACTTCTCAATATCTTGAGATAAATTGTTTCCTCGACGTACGATTGTGCACTAGGTTAAACTATGTGGAAAGTGTTTGAACGAATATTTTGAAAATCTAACTTTCCCTACAGCAGGAAAAGGCATTGCAAAGGATGGTAGAAATGTGCCTGGTCTAAACTTGCGTTTGTTGTGGTATTTATGCAATATGATTGGCCCAAATCGTGGCGGCAGTGGATCTAATTTCTCAGCCAATAAAGATTTGGTACCTATGCTTATCTGATCAAGCAACAGACATCTGAGACATAACAAACAATAATAAAATTACCTACCTTCGCTTTGTATAAAATTTTAGCTTTCTTTTTATCATTTGCACGATGCTTGAAAGGTGCTCCTGTTCTCTCCAACGGAATATAAATCTCTGGATAAACTTTCTCTAAAAACCAACTAAAACTTTTGCATTTTAATTTTGTTCGTAGTTCCTTTCTACTAGTTACATCCCCAAAATCTTTCCCTCGTAAATCAGTCCGTACATTGTAAAAATGCACTTTATATTTGTCCAGCCATACTTCTGCAACTCTTTGTGAATTGAACCCCATTGTGTCCCCTTTTCCAGCATTTCCATAAGGCCTTCGATTCCTAAATACATGTCCAACTCTTGAGCATGGATGAAATTCTAACGTTCCACCACACATCCATATCTACGAAAAGAAGATTTTTGCTTAGCGTTTTGATTCAAGGTGCGGTAAAGCAATCTAAACGCTTGAGTTGGTAAAGGCTGGCCTAACGTATTATATTTAGATGAGACATCCTTCAGTGGATCTCTGCAAAATATTTTTTACGTCGACTTTCCGTAATCCTGCCTTGTGCATATTCGATACTTATTTGATAAAGTGGTTTTTCTCTGTGTCTGTATTTTTCCTCTAAGGTGTTGCGACGCAGTGTTGTAATCCACTGACTTTGCAGCCATAATGTCAGGCGGACGGGGTTCAAACCCCACCTCGCACATTTCAGCTCTGCACCATCGCTATTCCATAAAATCACAACACTCATTGAGGATGGAACGAATCGAAAATATCTAGGCACGAAATAGAGGGAGAGCTTTTAGTACTCACCCTAAAAGAAATCTCTAAATTTTCACCACCCCATATATCCATTCCTTCATCATAACCTCCAAGTTTGAAGAAATATTTCCGGTTTATTGCAAACAAACCACCAGCCATGGTCGGAGATCTGCAAAGCAAAACGAGGTATTGATCAAGCATTCGATGACTAGCTAGCAAAGGAGTAGGGATTTCGATAGAATTTGCAAATGCATGAGTCTTCTGGATGGTTTTAGATTTTCAACGAATGCCACTAAAGTATACAGTATGTTTAGATGCCTTAGTTAGACGAACTTCCCCAAAAGGGAAAATATCCCCGTGCTATCTTCGTTTCAAAAGGGCTTATTTAGGAGGCCCCCCAGGGGGGTCTATGTTCCCAAGTTCCCAAAAAATTAAAAAAATCTCCCTTGTTCCAATAATTTTTCCTAAAAATAAATCTTGGAGTGTTCCCCAGTTTCTCAAAAGTAGGCCTTTGATCCCTAGTTCCCTAGAAAATGTTGCTTATGTTCCCTGATTATCATATTTTCACATGACAATAAATATATCAATTTCTTACCAAAGGTCATTTGGGGGAACGTCCTAACAACTTTCTGTACTTGAAGGAAGAGTTGTGTTCGGTGCAATACGTATGCAGTACATTCAACTAAAAGATTTTCTTCCTTATCACGATTGATTATCTTGAGGCGATCTTTTGGGAGACGAAGTAATCAAATTCCTTGTAAAAATAAAATTCAGTTTCTTTTCGCGGTTTATAAGAGTATTTCATCCATCTTCACACCTATTAGCTATAAACGAGTTACATTGCGATCCCTCGGTTTTTAAAGGAGTACGACAACACTCTCTCCGAATTCTACAATTTTCAAAGGAGCCCAAAATCATATTTTTCGACCAGAATAATTTTTTCACACACGTTTCAACGAAAAAAAGATGCTACATACATACATACATACATAGAGTTATATTTATTAAACTACGAGAGCTCTAAAATACGCTGTTCGTTTAATGTGTCCAAATAGTTCCAAGCCTTTCAAGTAAAACTAACAATTCTTTTCTGTTCTGCTCTGCCAAAATATGATTTTATCTGTTCTACTGTTCAGTTTCATTTTCAATTTTCCTTTACCAGTTTGCATCTGATGTTCCAAATTTGCCGTGATCCTATAATACATGATGTCGAGCTCCACTTTAGTAGTCCTTTCGCTTTTGTTTTAGACATTCCAGTGTCTATTAAAACTTTCAGAGCATTTGTATGAACTGTCCCTAGAGATCCAATAACTATTGCATNACATTAATTATTTGATAACGCAGGTTTACCTAAAGGCAGCTAAGCTGATGTGGACCTGCAACTACAAATGAAAAATAAGCTTAATTACATCTATTTTAATGCTGCAAATTAGCCATAAAAATGTACCTGAAAGCAGTTGCAAATGACTTTGGGTGATGCAACTCTTCTTCAGACAACTGCTCCCATGAAAAATGAAGCCCCCAATTAAATCCACCTTTTACCATCGGTGATGATGTATATTCAAATGTATCTGCATTTATAATATCGATCATAGGGCAGAGTACCCTTGTGTTGTCTTCTGATATTCTGGTAAGAAGTGGGGGCAGCCAACCCTCGTTCACTTCACAATGGCTATCGAGAAAAACCAATACCTGAAATTTAGAGATTGAAATGCCTTTAGAGACCTTTTGTTAACCATGATCCTTTGCGGCGCCAAAATCAACTTTCGTATTATCTGAAAGTCGTTTCTGGCCTAGGTTTTCTTTGTCTTGCTATTCATTCGGCGCACAAAGGATCATGGTTAGCAATGGGTCTTTAAATAGCAAACATTTTGAAGATAGCGTTGAATATGGGGCCACTAGGCCAATATTTTCGTTTGATACTGATCACAGCAAAACTGTCCACTTATTTGACATGACATAAATAACGTTCGGATGGGAAACTTTTGAACAAGCAATTTCAGGCAAACAATTTCGGACAGAAGAGGTCTTGGGTGCTATTTCGAGAACGTGGGACGGAAAATTTGTCTAATTGGAAATGAATTATTTATTGGAAATTGTTATTATTCATATAATAACATTCCCCAGTCTATTATTCAGCATTTTAAAGTAGCAAATGACCTTGAAATGAAACGCAATTACCTTGATGGAATCATATTCACGATATAATGCATTTCTTTATTTTGTTTAAAGAATCTAAAACTTTCAGACAAAACTATAGGGAAAAAAAATTTGACAGTTAAAATGTTGGAGAAGGTTTCGCCCCTAAGTTTTATTGAACAAACCTTAAAAGCTCAATAAAGGTGGCCTGCGCGCCTCAACACTCCTCCAGCCAAACTATACTTTGGCGGAGGAGTGTTGAGGCTGCGCGCAGGCTCAATAAAGGATTTAGTGCATTAAAGAAATACCTCCCCAGTAGCTCTCTTTGCAGCATTCATTCTACCTCTAATGAGGCCATTCCTGCTCTTTGCTTTGTACATCTTTACTTTAGGAAGCTTCATCTTGAAGTAACTTTCAAGTGTATCATGGCCACGACCTATAATAAAAATGAGGACATATGACTCTTTTTACACAACGAACAATTTACTTGCCACTTAGCACTAAAAAGTTTCTTGGAAGGTTAAATTTATTTATTATGCTGATCTTCTAAAAAACTCTCGCTTATCTTTTTTTCTGCAAGCTGCATAAAGCCATTTCTAAAAACTGGTTGAGTCAAAAACTGTTCCTCGTTTCAAAGGCTGTAACTTTGCATTCGTTCACTTGGTGTATGGTTTATCAAATAGCAAAAACCATGAAAAACTTCAAGAGTTAACCCAGTAAAAATTGGAACTTTCATCTCCTACAAAAGGTCTCTCCAAGCAAACACTTGCAAAAATGCCTCAAAATCACAGATTTTTTGTCTATTTTTTCAGAACTGAACCCTCTTTAGAATTTTCAAACAAAAGGTCGGATCATAGAAATTTCTACGGGTCGGATCTAGATTGTTTAAATCTCGCACACACTTTAAGATCTTTGCTGCGCAACCAAGGCTTTACCAAGTTAAATTTGCGACTACTATTAAGTTGCAACCGCTAAACAGGGAGGGGGCACAATTAGTTTCAAAGATTCTTCTATTGGAGTCTTCTTGTAATCCTATTGTTGCAACTCCCAAGTAATTTGGTCTGAACACCAAGAACAATATTTTTCAGCAGATAAAAATCGACAAATAAACTTCGGCAAATAACTTTTCAGCAAAAATGATGTAATTTCAGAGAAAAAATTCCGTCCTTTTGTGAATTTCGACGAAATTTTGAGTGAATGTGGATACAAAAATTGTATGATGAACAAACCTGGGTCACTGAAATCATCTAGTAAAATAATTTCATGCACCAGTGCATCTGGTGTTCTGTCAACCACACTGTAAACTGTTCTCATCAAAGTTGATCTTGCCTCGTTGTGGTAACAAATAATGATGCTTGCTTTTGGAAGATCGCTGGTCACAGTGTTTCTCTTCATTTTACAACTATAATTAGATAATAAAGACAAATTATTCTGATTGCAACACTTCTTTTCCCAGAGGCATAGAAAGAACACAAATTTATCTACATTTTGAAAAGTCCTGAAATTTGAGTGCTCCTAACTGTGGAATAGAACAATTTTCCATCCACCTTTTGAAGAAAAGATTAGGGGATCTTTTTGATTGAAGTGGGACAATTTTCATTTGATTTTGAAGGCGGTGGGGGCCTACCAGCCACATACAATTCTCAATTAAAATGTACCTCAGTTGATGTTGATTTAAAATGAAATGGTTTGGAACTTGATGTCTTAATTAACCAAAATTCCAAGATTCAACAAAGTTAGATTTCCGCTAATAAGAATCCTTTGTTTCAATCCTTGCTTTGCAACAGCTAAATTACTCATATAAAGAATCCAAAGCCACATGTAATTGTGCTGATTCTGTGACTAAAATATTTGGTCATTGAGCGACACCTGCCAATGTACCATTCAGTTGAACCATGTCAATGAGAGATAAGGGACAATGTTCATAATAAAAATCACAACACACTAACAAGTTCTCTGAATGCTGGTCACCTGTTGATACAAATTTGTGAGAAGCTGCAAAAAATTGTGCAGCTCATCAATTGAGTTGTTTATGCAAATAAATTTGCTGCAAATTTGCAAGGCAACATGCATAACAATGTCAACAAAGATACAACTTCTGCTCTTGAAAACAAACTACCAATCACCATTTGGTCTACAGGGCTTGCCCATCCTTGAAAAACTTGATAAATTGTCTGCAAGAGCAGCGATACTTTGCACTCTGAATAATTTGCACTTTGCTAGACTGACTGAAATGTTTGTAAATACTTAATTATGGATAAGGAGATGTCAAGGGGTATTTACCATGTTTTTCAAGCCCACAAACAGTGCTTAAAACATGTGGCGTTGAATAAAATTGTGAGGTTGAATGGTTGTAAGAGGGGTACAAAGAGGGGTTTCTATCCTGGATTCCCGTTGCAAAAGTGCCAAAATCTCCTAATAATAAAGACGAGAAGATCCCACACCTGTTTTCTGGATATCCTGAATCCTGTTATATTTTTAGGACAAAATCCCAAAATCTAAAAACGCACAATCCCATTGTCCTGGTAAACCCCTCCCGGTAAACTCTAGTGATCTTACACTTCATGTCTTGTGTCAGGAAGTTCCCTGTGAAATCCAATTCTGTCACTGACCAGAATGTTGAAAGCATATTTTGAATAGCCTTCGTCTCTTTTTCTTATGTCATCATCGTTCCTTATAACACCAATTGACTCTTCTTTCAACAGAGGGCTGTCTTGAGTTTCTGGTGATTTATCCTCTGTTAGTTCACGTCTCTTCTGAAAATTATGGGGCTTAATATGATGCAAATAGGACAATATGCCAAGTATCCAAAAAAGTGATGAGATGACGCATCCTACGAGAATGTACTTGAATCCGTTCCTTGGTAGTTTAAGCAGCATTGTGGAATTTATCAAAAATTTTGATATCAGGTTTAACTTTCCAAAATGGATGTTACCTATGTAAAGTTATATTATAAAATGTTGCTGTATAAACATATTTAGTTGTACAGATGCCATTAACGACCAATGACGACAAAAAGTCAGGCATCCTTTCATCTTTTCTTGAATACAAGAAAGGAAAAATGTAGTGTATGTTGGTCTGTTTTGAACGGAGACATCTTGATGGAGAGCATCTGTGTGTAGTTTAGTGGTATCGTCAAGCTAGTCCACAATTCTAGCCCTCAATTTTCTTGTGTGGTGTCTAGTTTGCCAGTGAAATACACTGTGGTATAGCAGTGAGTTTAGCAGAGTAATTCATTCTGAGAAGCTTGGTATTTTACTTTTCATTTTAAACACTCTGTAAAACTTTTCCAGAGATAAAAATTGATGTATCTTCCACTTTCTTCTTGTTGTCAAATCAAGTATCTGTTATATCGTATGTATGTCGTATGCGATGCTCATACGACTGAAGTGAAATCTTCAAGACTTCAGTGTGGTGGTACGTTTTTTTGTGGTCTTTTTGGGTGGCCTACCTAAACTGGGCAGTACAATAATTCAAAGCAAAATTTCCCTTTACTCCTGGTATTACCACATTTCTTTATTGCTGATAATTGTCTTCGTCAATTCTGCTGATTATAAGACTTTTCTGGACAAGGAAACTCCATCATTCCAATGTTTCTAGTAATTTTCGTCTTTTGCTTCGCTCTTGTCACAGCTCCCGCCAATGCGAACATCACAAGTTTTTATTTCGAGACAAGCTTTTTGCGGAAGGCTCCTCCGTAACTATATAGCGCAGTTTCTAGCAAGAAAGTTGTGAAACTGGAAACTGCACAAAGTATCAACGATAATTATCAACGATAGATGAATTTTGGTAAATTTATGTTCAGTTTCAATGTTCTTGCAAAAAATATAAAGTGTTTGAAAAGTTTCAACACAATAAACTGAAAAAATAGAGAGAAAAAGTCTGTGCAAATCATTTTGTATCTTGTTATATGAAAAGAAAGTCTTAGCATATTCTTGTTTTCTCTAGTTAGATCCTCATAGTCATGTCTTCTTTTGCTGTATTGCTTCAAGGCTCTTTAAAAGTTGCTCTTCAAAAAATCCTCATAGGTATACTATACAATCTTTATACCATACTGTGGTGACTGTGACAAATTGACCACCATAAAATTAAATACTTTGACTCAAAGTTATTATCACAATGATCTTTCTTTAATTATCAAAATTGCATATATAGCATAGTTTGTTATTTGTTATAAGCAAGCTTATATATCAACGTAAAATTTGACGAAAAACAAGCTTTTGTGAAAAGCGGAGTAAGATATGCGGAGGAGAGGCTTTCCTTTCCTAATATGTCCTGTCCAGAGTGTCCACGTGACACAACCCTTTGACAAAAGCCAAGCATGCGTCAACGAGTCCCTTGCACTCCTCTACGGCCATGTTGAGACAGGGATTGANTAAGACCTTGTTGGAATCATCTTTCACGGCATCCAGTCTTGGATTGAAGCGTTTTGTTATGTTTTTAACAGCTTTGTACAAGTCTCTCGATGCACTTCTTTTTGAATTTTGTTCGATTTCTTCGCACTGTTTGATGATATTCTGTTCTTTGTCATGTCTTAATGCCTTCTGTATTTCTCTGTTGTATCGTTGGTATCTTTCCTGCAGATTACTGTTAGCCAGTCCTTTTGCTTTTAGTGATCTACGTTCCTCTATCATTTTATATGTTTCTGAAGCTATCCATTTCTGCTTAGGTATACTATACCATCTTTATACCATACTGTGGTGACTGTGACAAATTGACCACCATAAAATTAAATACTTTGACTCAAAGTTATTATCACAATGATCTTTCTTTAATTATCAAAATTGCATATATAGCATAGTTTGTTATTTGTTATAAGCAAGCTTATATATCAACGTAAAATTTGACGAAAAACAAGCTTTTGTGAAAAGCGGAGTAAGATATGCGGAGGAGAGGCTTTCCTTTCCTAATATGTCCTGTCCAGAGTGTCCACGTGACACAACCCTTTGACAAAAGCCAAGCATGCGTCAACGAGTCCCTTGCACTCCTCTACGGCCATGTTGAGACAGGGATTGAGAAGGCTTGCAAATGGTGCTGTTAAACCAACGCTTTTACAGCGTTCGGTTAGCAGAGCACACCAAAGACTGCTTCCAGCATGCGTTCAACATAGTAAGTATATTTTGAGATCCTTTTTGGTAGCTGAAACCCAAGTTTGAGGGTGAAATGAGACTCCAAATGTAACAGCTTCGCCACATTGCCTTCTTGCTAGGCCCAGCCTACCGCAGCCAAACAGGCGGAGGGTTTTTCAAACTTATGTCATCGCTTGGGCTATCAAAACTCTACGGAAAGGACTTGGACGCCGTTTATGGCAAATTATGAACGTTCAGATAGGTATACTGTAGTAGTTCAGATATGAAGTAGTGGGCATAAGGCCAGCGAAGTGCAATGGCTGTTGTAGTTAAACCGCCTTCTTCGGTGTCGTGAGACTTGGGCCGTTGCATCTGTTTGAAGTGAGGGAGGCGCGGAGGTCAAAGACTATCTTTCTGTGGTGGACGTTTTGAATCATTGTGCATGCATGCAAGCTTGAAGTTTCAAAGTTTAGAAACCCAATCCTAAATAGTTTTAAAATTCCAATATTATCTACTGTATCAAAATATGTGACCGAGCTGTCAGAAGAAAACTTGGATTTGGAGATTCATTGTGGTGAAAAAGAGTGTATGTTTTGCTGTGCATGGAAAAGAACTCCTCTGCACAATCTTTTTTTCAGTCTGCACAGTTAGGCAGGGTTCTCAATGAGATCTTGTGCATGCAAACCAACGAAGTAGTGGCCGGTGGCCCAGGGTGCATTCCATGTCAACTCCACGCCAAACATTGCGCAGATTACAACATCATTTACACCAGGAAAACAATAGATCTATTCAATTCAATTACAATACTCTCTATTGTTTTTATCAGATTTTCACGCCAATACGCTGAGAAAATTTGTTTTCCACGCTGAAGATCTTTGGGTCTAGGTGCAAGGAATGTAGCCTGGGCAGTGATGTGCTCATGTGCAGAGTCTTTGAGTCATTTTGTTTTTAAANTGCACAATCTTTTTTTCAGTCTGCACAGTTAGGCAGGGTTCTCAATGAGATCTTGTGCATGCAAACCAACGAAGTAGTGGCCGGTGGCCCAGGGTGCATTCCATGTCAACTCCACGCCAAACATTGCGCAGATTACAACATCATTTACACCAGGAAAACAATAGATCTATTCAATTCAATTACAATACTCTCTATTGTTTTTATCAGATTTTCACGCCAATACGCTGAGAAAATTTGTTTTCCACGCTGAAGATCTTTGGGTCTAGGTGCAAGGAATGTAGCCTGGGCAGTGATGTGCTCATGTGCAGAGTCTTTGAGTCATTTTGTTTTTAAAGGAATTGAGTCCATATAAATAGCTGAGCGTATACGCTCAGCGAAAAACTGCTGACAAACTGCTGATCGTACGTCACTACATATAGGAAATAGCCGCTTATGATTGGTTAGTAGTTGCTATGGTTAAACTGATCACATGAACATCTCCTTCGATTGTCAACAATCTTTAATGGCGGCAAAACGCGTGTCTCTCGGCTTGGGAGTTGAAAAAGAAGAAACAAGGCGAGTTTTAAACGATTTTTATAAATTGAGAAAGGATTTGGGATATTGTTTAAATGTAGATTTGCTGGCATGGCTTTTAAGAAATGCTGTGGAGAACAGATCAGCACAAGAGACGGACACAACTTCGGGGAACAGTGGTATAATTGACGATGGGCCTACGAGCAAACGTAAAAGAATTATCATTGGACCGATAAAGAATATCGTTTTATCCAGTCCAGACGGTTCTACAGCTCTTTTTGGCAACGAAGCGTCGCTTGCGAGCAGGAATGAAGTGGAAGAACCCTTCACTATTACGGAGAGGACTGAGATAACAGCTACAACAGATAACAGATTTATGTAAGTGTCTTACTTGTCCTTACACTATCTATACTATTACTATGTATGCTTACGCTAGGTATGGGTAGCGAGGATAATTATGTTGAGAATATCATAGAAATTTTCATTGTGTTTTCCCAACAAATAACAAGAAAACATACAAAATTGCTTATGACTATTATCTGTTGTTGTGTCCATATTATTATTGTTGGCTCTATGCTTTGAAAATGTTATAGAATTCTCCAGATAGCCACACAGGAAGCTAAAGTAATATGTGATAGATAGTGGTATTTTCAATCACTAGGAATAGGAAGTTCCGAACCCCCTCCTTCTTTTCCCCTTTCCTGTATGTACTTCACGTTCATTATAACATTCTTTTTCCAGTAAATTCCAAGCAAGTCAAGATGAGATGATGGACCTGTTGTCACCAATAACTGACTCAAGTTGTGTGTCAAGGCGAACTCTGGTTGGTGATATAGCATGTAGCACACCAACAAAACCACAAGCACAGAAAGAAAGGTTTGTAAAAATTATTTTAAGCACCATCTAGGCAGTTTATTAGAGTGCTTAATTCATATGTTGACAGAGATATCTGGCCAGAAAACATGGTATAGATCTTATTTTAATGAACTGTTAGAAGAAAACTCCAATTGTTGAAAATTCTGAAATTCTATTAATTCCTCTTTCGCAATAGAAGTCCATGTTGTCATGTAGGGTCATGTAGAGTAACATACTGTATGACTAGAAAACCAATATGAGTAACCAAGTGAAATGGGACGACATCAGCTTGCTAGCAATCGGATTTCTCCTTTATTAGTGCAAATTAAACATTAAATCTTGACAGAAAATTCAAGGGGAAAAATATCAACCAGCACAGGGAATCGAGCCCACGATCTCCAGATTTCCGGTCCAGTGACTTACAGTAACCATTAGTCTACACTGGCCGATAGTTCTCTCCATGAATTTTTTTTGGCACAACTCTTCCTAGTGAAATGAATATATGTAAGAATATCCATCTTGTAAATGTACATATTGATTGCTCCAAGGAAAAATCCAAAGATCTTATCACAGAGATAGCTAGTCTCTTACCATTGGAAATCTGAAATTTATGCAAATGATTGATCATCTCCAACCTTTTTCACAGGAAGAATATTCCCAAAAATCTTGCTGACTTCTTACATTCAGAGGAAACATCTGCACAGTTATCTACAATAGATGATCTGCTCCCACAGACATTTGACAGGTACTGTATGTTTATTGTTTCAGTCAACCTCTATTTTCCTTGTCTCAATAGGGAATTGCCATGGTTACAAGTTTAAAATTAAAGCTAAGTTTAAAATATACCCTATTGTATTTGATAACGTTGAGACATGCAATTTCATTGTGTAGCTAAAGAAACAATGGGGTGTTTTCTTTAGCCTATTGTAGCAGCCACTCGAGATAGCTACCTCCATTCCCTTGAAGATATGGAAAAGCTCCTATTTGGTTGTAGTAGCTAGTACTTGTGTTCCGGGAAGGGGGAAAGGAATTAGTTGGTATAAAAGACTTTTTGCAACATTTTCAGAGAAAATTAATAGTCAGGCTTACAAATCCTTTATCCTTCACTTTTCAGTTAACATTTCTTGTTTTTGATCTTTGAAAAATGTGAAACGTAATGTGAAACTGTAAAATTTTTATTTAAATAGACTACCTGAATGTCCGGAAGATGTTGCCATTGACCAAACGCTTGATGACATTGAGGAGTCATTGCTGCAGGAGCAGCTTGATGATGAAGAAAAGGTTGAAATTGTGGTGAATGAAGAAAGACAGGAGACAGGTTATTCAACAGGTTATTCGAGGAAAAAATATGGTGACTTGGCTGACGAGCTTCAGAAGGTGAATGAAGTCAAGTGTGTTGCTGCTTTGTCACAACTGATGTCTCTTCTTGGTACAAAATGTAGACATGAAAAATGCAATGAAAGCTTCAGAGATATAGAACATTCAGTGATTCAATACTGTCTTAAACTTGAATGCATTTGTAAGAAAGGGCACCGATGGATTTGGTATTCAAGTCCTTTTTATGCTGCTGGCCTTGCAGTCAATTACATCGTTGACACATCATTACTTTTGTCTGGTGGTCAAATTACACAGTTCAAGAGATTTTGTACTTTCAGTGGAATAGGTAAATGCTCTTCAACTTCCTTTTATCGGAACCAAAGGCTTTATGTGTCACCTACTGTTGACCAGGAATTTGAGGACACAAGAAGAAAAGTAATTGAGGATGCAAAGCAAGAAGGCTCTGATATTGTTCTTTGTGGGGATGCCCGTATGGACTCTCCAGGATTCTGTGCAACAAAAGGAGCATATACGTTGATGGATTATAACACAAAGAAAATTTTTACAATGGAATTTGGTGACAAGAGAGAGGTAAGTGGAAGCAACATTTTAGAGTTTTCTTCAATTAAAGTGCATGACCGGAGCTATATGGCATGATCTATAAATAGGACAAAGGAAAACCTAAGCACACTATTGTTTTCTTTGGCTTTGCTTTCTTTGGCGACGCGCTGGATTATCAAATACAATAGGCTATTTATAAACTTATGAGATCTCATCTTTTAACTCAGGTTATTCATTTTAATTATACCTTAATTACTTGAAGAAAACTTCTCTCTTCAAGCTGTTTCCAATTCTGTGGCGTCTTTCCTAAACATTGCATTTGAGTTTTTAGGATGTGCAAGTTCAAGTACTATGTATGAAAGGTTTCATGTAATGCATTTGCGTTATTTTTATAGTGATAATTTTCGTTTTCTTGCAGGTCAACCTACAATCTACCAAACTCGAGGTCCATCTTTTCATGAAGGCTGTAGACTGGCTAAAAAAGCAAATGTGGCCCCTTATAAAAGAAATATGCACAGATGGCCACATTACCATTGCATCACTTATGGGTAGGTTGCTTTCAATAATTTGCAGGTGTGCGTAAGCAGGATGATCAAAATCAAAGAAATGCTATCATTACTTCAGTTTTTAACTGCAAATATCTAATTTCTTTGTTGCAAGCCATTGCATAAGTTATATAACATACATGCAGTAACTAAACATAACTTAATATATATATTACATTTTTCACTAAACATAAATTTCACATCAGAGTTTTATATTAACTATCAACTTGTGTTCTGTTCTATTATAACTTAACATATTGTGTAATATTATAGCAACTAAACATAAATTTAACATCAGATATATATTAGTACCAACTTGGGTTTTGCTCTATTAAACCTCAAAACGCACCAAATTTGTGGGTAGATGTATGAGTGTGCATATAGTACAGGTTCAATGAAGTGAAATTTTCAAGGCAGGTCCAACCAAACGTACATCTGAATTTTAATGGTTTTTATCCATGTTTGGTTTTATTTCTATTGCAGTAAAGCATCCAAATTTAAATGACATGTTTCACAGCAAGGATGTTTGGCACAAGACAAGCAAACTGACTGCAAAACTCAATGAGGTATGATGTTGTTAAGCTGGTACAATTGATTTAAATGATTCAATGGTTAATTGTTCAAAACGAAATGTGTTGAAAGTATTAGGGTAGACATAATGTATACTTCCTATTGTCTCTAGAGACGATGGTGTCACATGCAAACAATCCATTACATTTCCTACTTCTTTCTATAGTTGAGGTCTCTAGAAAGGCAGTAACTTTATTATTTCCCCCCTTATGGATATGCAGTATTGTCAAGAACATTTCACCCCTGCTTGCTTGCTGCATCTCTCGACAACTGGTCTAGCCTTAAACACAGATTCTGTTGCTCTTGTCCTCAGGTTAGCAAAAAGAAGCAAAATGCTCCACTCTTGCCATGGATACCAAGAATAAGGAATCATTTCTGGTTTTGTTGTGCAAATTGTGACGGCAATGAATTAAAACTAAGATTTCTATGGACAAGACTTCTGCATCATGTTGCCAACAATCATGAGTATTGTGAGCATGAAGAGATTGAAGAGCGTGATGATTGGTTGGATCCTGCAAGTAACCCAATGCAAGCACTACGGGAGGTAGTCACAGATCCCAAGCTTCTGAAGTCATTCCACTACTATGTGAGAAACAGACATACTGGAATGTTGGAGGTAATCATACAATTTTTCCCTATACACCTTTAATAAGTATATATAAATATACAGTGCAGACCATATGTAACTTAACATCCAAGGAAAGGGAAGAATGTTTTAGAAAATAAAATGACAATTTTCAGAGTTAAAATACTTCTCTTTTTTTCTAAAATCCTCTTTGTGAAGAAAAGCATGTTAACTTACAGTACAGGCCTTGCGCACATTAACATGGTTTTCCTGCCAAAGAATTCCTGATAGTTACTCAAGAATTCTTGTTTAACAGAATTTACAGCCTTTCATATGGCTTGAAGAATTCTTATTATGATGTGAAGGCCTGTACTGCGTGAATACATTACAGTACACAAATTTTTTTAGTAAGAAACTGCTAAAAGAAACTCAACTGTCAGAGCACCAAAAAATTAAGAAACTCCAGTACTGGGACAAAATTTGTTAAGAAACTATTTATTTTAATCATTAAAATCCTGGGCATATTTACTTTATTTTCACTTGTTTCCTGTATCCTATTACTTGGAATGTACTTGAGCAATGTCTAAACGTTGAAAAGGCTTCAAAGAACTTTGTTTTGAAATATTCATGAGGGCATATATGGTAAACGAGAATTCTTGAGAAACTAACAAGAATTCTTCGGCAGGAAAACCATGTTAATGTGTGCAAGGCTGTACTGTAGATGGTAAAACTTGATAGGTTTTTATCCATTTGACATTTACATAGGTATTTCATAACGTGATATTGGAGTACTGCAGCAAACGCATCGGTTACAAGAATGATGCATTTATCACAAGACATCAGTTAGCTTGTATTGACTACAATATGCACATTGAAAGAGAACAACTGAAACGGAAGGATGGCACATTTGTATTTGGAAGACGTTGGGGCAAGCGTACAAAGAGATGGCATGCGGTGCCTGTTCCTGTTCCAAAAACATATTCATACATGTCAGGTAGCTATCTTACTTTAACTTGAAAGCCTTTGATGTCTAAAAAAGATATCCTCAAAACATAAAAAAATGTATGATTTACAAGCTTTTTGTCAAATTAAACATACCTTATTGTCAACAGTTGTTGCGGAAAGAAAAAGTTGTGAAGTCGCGAATTTTTTCCTGGAAAAATGGAAGTTCAAGTTGTGGGCATCAAATGTTGCGAATGGGCAAATTCTTTAAAGTTGCGGGAATTAAATGCTGCAAATTTTGAAAAAAGACTTAGCTTTTAATTCCCGCAACTTTTTCTTCCCACAACAATTTTTGACGATAAGGTATATACTGTAGATGTTAAAATTATTGCTTTTTCATATCAGACTTCATTGCGAAAGCTTTGTGGAGACGTCATATGGATCCAAACACAGTTCATGAGAGTGGCATTGCAAGGAGCATCACAAAGCTTCTGCCAAAGAATATTGCATCCACTGAGGCTCCTTCCACTGCCGAATTGGTTGAATCGCATGTCACCAGAATAAAGATGAAACAGGGACAAATTTGAATTAGTAAAAGGTGTACAGTATGTAAATATACAGTACAGGCCTTGCACACATTAAAACATGGTTTCCCTGCCTAAGAATTTTCAAGAATTCTCAAGAATGTTTTCAGCTTCTTAAGAATTTTTGTTTTTGAAAATTTACAGTCTTTCAAGTGGCTCAAGGATTCTTATCATTAGGCGAGGAATTCATGAAAATTCTTAAGAATTCTTGTCATGTTAATGTGCACATGGCCTGTACTGTACATGGTTTACAACAATATGAGGACAGGTCAAGCAGCATTAATCACAGATTGTATTCAACATCAAAGAATCCTGTATACACGCTGCTTGGATCTGGGAATCTATCCCTGATCTTCCACACTATGCATGATGGTATTACCTTTCTATTTGATTTTCCTAGTTTTCCCCACACCCAAAGACAATACTGCCTATAAGCAGTGAAACGCCAGCAGGCGGGGTTGCTAGCATCAAATGGGTAATACAGGTGATCAGCATTGTTTCGCATTGCTAATCCTAGTGTGGCTTCTAGCAGAACATGGTGCTCAAAAAAAGGATGCTCATGGTTGTTCGCCCCATTATGGCAACATACTCGCTGTCGCTGATCTGGCATTTCATGGCATAAGCCACATATGCACCAGTCTGGGGTATCTTCTCCTTGCTCATCTTGATCCCCTGCCTCAGCCTCTGGCATTGCATCAATTCTTTCCCACAACAATGGGGAATATTTTGCCATCAGGCATACACGCTCTATCACTTCTTCTTTACTTAATGTCTGACATTTTTCCTGAAATGGGTTTAGATTTGCATTTAAAAATAAGGTTACATTGAAATTCACATTTTTTGGAGATAAAGTTTTATGCAAAGAACTTCAAACAAAGAAGTTTCTTATACTTTTTGATGAATCAGAAACAGTTTCCTTTTCACAGCCCACTGATCGATTGGTTTGCTTGTAGTGGGTTATATTTGCATAGAATTAGCTAAATATTCACACTTATGATTCAAAAAGACTTACCATGAGCAAAATACATAGCCAGACAAATTTTTGGATGCTTCTAAAGATACGTACATGTATATAGCAGTAATTTTTGTCCAAAACTTTTACCTTCCAAAATGTTTGGATTTTAATGTAACCGATTGTGGAAAGTTAAGTAAATGATGGAAAAGGGGGAATCAAACAATACCTTGGTTGAAACACACTTTGTTCTCAGTTTGTTCTCAATTGTCCTGCCACTGCCTTTTGTAAAATAGTTTTATGTTGTTCATAATAGTGTTTAATTTACCTTTGCTTTGTTGAAAGCTAAATCTGCATGTTTTTGTTGTTCATTCCGCAAATCAGCTGGCTGCTTTTTTCTCCTACCTTGAGTGACCTTTTATAAAAACAACCTCAATTACATCAATTTGATAACTATACAATTGCATTGGTAACTACTAGATCAAGTGAGATGATAAAAAATATCAGCCCTCGTCCATAGTCTTGGAGGGAACTTTATGTGCATTCTCAGTGGTCTTCACAAGGACAACCTCTCAAACCAGTCTCTGAAAACCATTTGGGACAGAAGCTATCAACTTATCCAAGAGTTAACACACAACCAAATCTTCAAACAGTGTTAGCCCTTCTGTTTTATTCAAAATGAGAAATGCAGAATGGGTCTGCACAACTATCTTACTCACAGATTCGCTTTTCACCTTTCTAGTGACAAAGATAAATAGAGAAAAAGTTCTCACCTGAACTTGGCTTGAGCCAATAGATGTAAGGCGACGTGTACATTTTGCAGCATTGCAGGAACATGTATTTTGTGCACAATTTTTTGATGCAGCTTTACAAGGACAGCCCCTTTTGCATGCCCCTTTACAAGTGCAGCATATTCCTTGTGCAGTGTCTTCATCTCTTTGCTGATAACAAAAAGGAATAAGTTATAGTTAAGAAGCACCATCCAATAGAACACTAGCAAAAGGTAGCTTTACATGCCAAGCTGATTTGGTAAATTTTAAAAATGAATGTTAGAACTGGGGTTTATTGTGAAGACAAAGTTATGAGATCCAAATGGTGGGCACATATAACAAAATGAGGGTTCATAGTAAAATACAGTTGTACACACATTATCCCCCATGTTTTTGCCTCAGGATATTACTAAGCATGCATTCTTACCTCAGACAAACTATCCACAATTGGTGCAATGCCAACAAGGGTGGAAGAGTCGCCATCGGATGATCCACTCTCAAGGTCCCCAAACTCGCTTTCGTTCACAGCAACCTGCCATAAGAACAAATTCCATATGACATTTGAGCTTTTCACACAGAGAATTAAACTGAATGTATGACAACTTTCAATGAGGGCTTTAGTGCTGCTAAAGTTTTCCATGTGCAAGATTTCTACACAGCAAGCAGGTGCAAATATAATTTAAGATATTTTTTATTCATGCTACACACCACGTTCCACATTAACAACAGAGTTTTCAAAAACAATATTCACATTATTTGGGGCTTTCCAGAGCAACCTTTCTAAGCTGTAATATATAGGTTCGGGAGTATGTATGGCTGAATAGAAGCCTAGACCCTAGAGCCTCTGATTTTACTTTTAGTACTACTGTTATTAAATTGTTGTTTGTAAATAGTTTAGATAGTTGGTTTTAATTAGCTTTTAATATACTGTAGCTATCATGTAGTATCTACCAACTTAAAAGAAAGTGGTGAAAAAAAGGCCAGGAAAATAGTAATTTTGAACTTACTCGTTGAAGCCTGTTGATGCATCTACCAGGGAAGCAGGAGCATTTATCAGCGTGGCAGGCAGTGTCCGATGATAAGCATGGACAATTCCTTGCACATTTTCCTTTGCAACTACACCTGACCTCTTGTTGCACAACAGTTGATCCCCACATCTGATTGAGCATGGCATACTCTTCATCATGCAAGTCTTCATTTATTGAGCTGCCGAGCAGGCTTACCGAAGTATTCAACTCCAACCTTTGTAAAAAAAGCATATAATAGTTGTTAAATGAAGCTTTTGAACAAGAACCTGCAAGAAGAAGCAAGCTGAAAGCCCAAAAGCCATAAGTTTACATGCCTTTTGGCTGAGGGCCTAAGTAAGTCTGGCCTGGTCGAAAGTCGAGACTATAAATCGTTGATGTACTTACTTTTGTCTCTTCTGTTCGGGGCGGTTTCGTTGGAACACAAGAAGGTCACTGACTGCAGCTGCATCTATTGTGTCCAACTGATCGATCTCTTCCGCGTTTGGTACACGAAACATCTTTTCAATCTTATCTCTTCGTTCTGGTTCAGCCTCGCTACGCATGGACAAAACATGAAGATTTGGCGCGCTTTACTGATCACATGTTATCATCTCTGTCGCCACGGTAACCAAACTGATCACATGAAAAGTCGTATCACCCCCAGCGAAGTCGCGATATTTATGTGGACTCAATTCCTTTAAAATAGAGAACAAAATATCTTCAAGATTGGTGTGCACATCAAAATTTCGTAATTAAATCTTTAATACTTTAATTTGTGCTGTTTTGATTTGAATTTCACACTGCACAAATGAGCATAGATATCAAATATTGATAGAGCTTTCTTAAAAATAGTCAGAATATATTTGATAGAAGTTACCAAAATTAATTGCAGTGTAAACAACATTTGAATTATTCCTGTTTGTGGTTTGCTCTATTTTCTACAACTGGTGTTGTCAGTTCCTTTTTTGGGGGACCTGGTATAAACCTTAATTTTTATGTTGAGATTTTTAAAATTAAATTAACTTGAATTATCCTTGTAAATCATTTGATACAATTTATTCTTACACTTTCCTTCTCCTTCGTGTAGTGAAAAGCAGAAATGTGTCAACTGATACACCAAAAAGCAGGGCAGCTGCAGCAGCTGAAGCTAAGACAGAGACACCAAAAGCAGCAGCACATCAGGGACACATTGTGGCAGTTATTGGTGCTGTTGTAGATGTACAATTCGAAGCAGAATTACCACCTATTCTCAATGCACTCGAAGTACAAGGCAGGACATCAAGATTGGTTTTGGAAGTTGCTCAACATTTAGGTATAGAATTCTTNAGTTAGGCAGGGTTCTCAATGAGATCTTGTGCATGCAAACCAACGAAGTAGTGGCCGGTGGCCCAGGGTGCATTCCATGTCAACTCCACGCCAAACATTGCGCAGATTACAACATCATTTACACCAGGAAAACAATAGATCTATTCAATTCAATTACAATACTCTCTATTGTTTTTATCAGATTTTCACGCCAATACGCTGAGAAAATTTGTTTTCCACGCTGAAGATCTTTGGGTCTAGGTGCAAGGAATGTAGCCTGGGCAGTGATGTGCTCATGTGCAGAGTCTTTGAGTCATTTTGTTTTTAAAATAGAGAACAAAATATCTTCAAGATTGGTGTGCACATCAAAATTTCGTAATTAAATCTTTAATACTTTAATTTGTGCTGTTTTGATTTGAATTTCACACTGCACAAATGAGCATAGATATCAAATATTGATAGAGCTTTCTTAAAAATAGTCAGAATATATTTGATAGAAGTTACCAAAATTAATTGCAGTGTAAACAACATTTGAATTATTCCTGTTTGTGGTTTGCTCTATTTTCTACAACTGGTGTTGTCAGTTCCTTTTTTGGGGGACCTGGTATAAACCTTAATTTGTATGTTGAGAATTTTAAAATTAAATTAACTTGAATTATCCTTGTAAATCATTTGATACAATTTATTCTTACACTTTCCTTCTCCTTCGTGTAGTGAAAAGCAGAAATGTGTCAACTGATACACCAAAAAGCAGGGCAGCTGCAGCAGCTGAAGCTAAGACAGAGACACCAAAAGCAGCAGCACATCAGGGACACATTGTGGCAGTTATTGGTGCTGTTGTAGATGTACAATTCGAAGCAGAATTACCACCTATTCTCAATGCACTCGAAGTACAAGGCAGGACATCAAGATTGGTTTTGGAAGTTGCTCAACATTTAGGTATAGAATTCTTCCCTTTTTGTGAGGACAAAATGATAGGCACATATCATATTATTCTGTAGATAGCTGCAAGCAGGCCTCATGTGCATGAGCGCACGAGTGCCGCTCACAGGCACAAAATATCATTACACTGTTGCTGACATCTTTACTGTACTCAGAGTGTTTTGATTGCAGTCACATTTTTTCCAACCATTTGCTCGCAGCCACAGAACATTTTTAATGAGGCCTGGCTGCAAGGCTGCTCGTTCTTGCACCTCTCAGTGTGCTAATGTTGTTGCTCAACATGAATTTTTCACAGCTGCTTCAAAGCGTCCAGTGAGCCTTACCATGGAAATGGAAGTATTTGAAATATCCGAATGGAACTTAAACATTTGTAATCATAGTTTGCATTCTTGTCAATACTAAGATTTCAAGATTATTTTCTTTAATGATCTAGAGAAATGGACTAGCCTTCAGTCTGTGTTTCTTATAATCTTTATACTTCAACCAGGTGAAAATGTTGTCCGAACCATTGCTATGGATGGTACAGAAGGACTTATTCGTGGCCAGAAAGTATTAGACACAGATGGACCTATCAGGATTCCAGTTGGCCCAGAAACGCTCGGCAGAATTATCAATGTCATTGGAGAACCTATTGACGAGAGGGGTCCAATTCCTACTGACAAACGAGCACCAATCCATGCTGAAGCACCAGAATTTGTTGAAATGAACGTCAACCAAGAAATCTTGGAAACTGGTATCAAAGTTGTGGATTTGTTGGCTCCATATGCCAAGGGAGGCAAAATTGGTATGAAAATTTGGCTTATTAATGTTTCATCTTGCTTTAAAATCCAAATGTTCGAGAGAAAACAGATTCGGACAAAAAAGTTTCAGACCCTCTTTGAAAAATTGGAAGCAAATTTCCTTTTTTGGAGCTTATTGATCAAATCTTTCGCTTGAAATGGGTTATAGTTGCATAAAATTGACATAATTTTAACCAAAAATCGCTACTGAATGCTTCAAAATAGAAGAATTGTGAGCAAAACATTTAGCTAAGAAATTTTGGATGCTTTTAATGGTAATTCAAACAAAACAGACTTCTATTCATTTATTTGAAAAATATCTACAAAGCAAAAGATTAATGGGTAGAAACACTGGGTTCAAAGGAATGAAAGTCAACAAGAATAGTAGCATTTTGCCATTATATTTTTAAGGCTGCCAGCATATGCCCCCACAGGATATTGTATGATTGTTGGGTTGTCTGCTGGCTATAGAAACTTTCCAATTTAAAACCCAGAGCAATATCATGAGTTATTGTATCTGGATCCTGTCATTGGTGACATGATTTATGAATTTCCTAGAATAACAATAAATCAGCTCACAGTGCCAAGAAATATGGTCAGCTGGAAGTTCTGATATAGTTGGATGTGCACACATTTTAGGAAGAAAACTCAGTAGGATTTACAACAGTTTTTTACATCACTTTTCTTCCAAAAGTGTGTGTGCATCATTTTACCGGGACTGTGAACTGGTGTATTGCAGAGCTTCTATTGTGAAAATAGCTTTTCCGCAAGCCAAAATTGAATGTCCGGAAAATGTCACTGTAACTGTTTAGTGAATTTTCTTTCAGTGAAGTTAGTTTTCGGAAGCAGACATAGGGTGGATGGATTAAGATCTGTTTGAAGTACTTGCCTTGATGCCCTTTTTGTTACATCT
Organism: Aurelia aurita; assembly: GCA_004194415.1. Taxonomy (NCBI): domain Eukaryota; kingdom Metazoa; phylum Cnidaria; class Scyphozoa; order Semaeostomeae; family Ulmaridae; genus Aurelia; species Aurelia aurita. The sequence continues at coordinate 3,079,885 of REGM01000004.1, forward strand.
AAAGGTTTGTTTGGTGGTGCTGGTGTAGGAAAGACTGTATTGATTATGGAACTTATCAACAACGTTGCCAAGGCCCATGGTGGTTACTCAGTATTTGCTGGTGTTGGAGAAAGAACTCGCGAAGGAAATGATTTGTACCATGAGATGATTGAGTCTGGAGTCATTGATCTGAAAGGAGATGGATCAAAGGTATATAACTGTTTTGATATTTTCCGCTAATATTCATTTATCTTTTGTTTTATTCACACATCTGCAGCACAGGGTGTATTTCTTGGGTAGCAGGCCTTCTTGGGAATAAATTGGCACAAGTGTGGCACTTTGCACCCCTAGACTATGGTAGGAGTGTGAGGGAGTGCTATTGGTGTTTGGTCTTATTTCTACAAAAGTTCAGTTACACAGTATAGGAGCCATAAAAAAGCTTCAATTCTCAAGTCATTTCTTCAGTTCTCAAACACAAATTTAACAACAAATATTTGGGGTTTTAACTAAAGCAAGGAACAAGCCTGGAACAAGTCAAGTCTGTAACAAGTCTGGAGAAATACTGAATGTACAGTGGCGTAGCCAGGGTCATGTTTTTGGGGGGGCAAGATGCGAGCGAAGCGAGCAAAAATGGGAGTCCGGAGGCTTGCCCCCGGGAAAATTTTTTGGGACCACGCCCTTTACTTTGGCTTAGAATGCATCTCCCAATATCATACATGCAATTAGCATTAAAAAATTTTGATATTTTTGCGACAGTTATTCTCATTAGAAATTTCAAAAATCTCCTGTACTACGATAACACTATTTAAGCAACGATCTGTTTTATTCAAGGAAATCTTTAGCATATCTTTATTTTCACTTGTTTCCTGTCTTATATTGCTTTGGACAGTTCAGTAATGTCTAACTAAACAAAGGGCTTCGAACAGTTTTGTTTTGGTGTTTTGGTCCATATTCTTTGTTTCTTATAATCTTATCTTGCTAAAGCCTGAAAAGCCTGAGCTGAAAAGATGGCAACGGCAAACATCCTTGCCCCATTTCAGGAATGTGGAGAGTTCCTTTGTAACTCCTTTACTCTTCTTTGGTAAAGACGCCATTTCGAAAGAGCAAGCAGATCCGAAGAAATTCGACAAAAAAGTCTTGTTCGAAATTTTGTATAAATTCAATTTAATTAACCATTCGAAAATAGAATATTAGAAACCTGTGCGTGCTAATACTGGTCTGTGTTAAAAACATGACTTAGTTTCTACGAGCATTGGACTGCAAGAGTCTGGGCAAATTGTCCTAGTAAAGAGTTTTTCTGCAGCCTTTCTACGACGTAAGAATGAAATTTGCTGGACTGCTAGTCAAGTTCACGATAATATTTAGCCTACGAGTAGAATAATGGGTCTACTTGTAGGCTAGATAATATTCAGCTTTTTTTAATGCTGAAGTTTCTTTAAGACATTGCTTAGAAAAGAGAACAACTAGCCCTGATGCTACGGTCATTTGGTCCGCGTTTTATTGCCCGCAAGGATCGTCATAACAGCTCTTTGAAATGATGTGCTGGCGCGACATGATTTGTAAATTAAATTAGCCTTCAATTCAAGGGTCATGTAGAACTTTATAGCCTTTAATTCAAACAAAATAAGTGACTGAAATCATAGCTATTCTGTCACCTTATTAGTTTCCTGCTCTTTGGTAAAAACAAAACAAATGATTATAAAGCAGGCGTGCGATTAAACACACTTCCAGGAGTGGGGAGGCGTGTACCAAGGCGTGCGAGTGCGATCGCACGCCTTTCCCAAGAAGGCCTGGGTAGTACAAATTTCCTCCTTTGAAACTTGATTGGATTGAACAATCTATTTTAACAAAGCAACATACAGTATCAAATATATATATATAGTGCTGTTGATTTTCTTGCTTCACTCAAACCAGGATTTCTGCATAGCCCAAAAAAATGCAAACTGATCAGTGTTTATCACCCTGTTCAGTTTGCTATATGAGTAATTCACAGCATTTTCATGTTTACAAATCCCACCATATTGCAAAAATATTTTTGCCAGCATATGCCCCCACAGGATATTACATGATTGCTGGGTTGTCTGCTGGCTACAACAAAATTTCCGATTTAAAACCCAGAGTAGTATGATATTTTGCTATGTCTGGATCCTGTCATTGGAAACACCTTACAACAAAATATCTAGGTTATTCAAGTTTTTACTTTGCAAGTTTGATTAGGATCTACTGGGGTAAAACAGGTAAGATTAGGGTAAATTGGGAGGGCAACAACTGTGAATGACTTCTGTAAAAATCTTCATACACAGATTTTCTTTAGCTACGTCTGTTGGAGCTACCCCCTTCAAGTATTGAATGTTAATTGAACAGTTCACGATCAACCGTTTTCAACAATCAACATTACAGACCCCATATATCTTAAGTATCTTAAACTGCCCCGGAAAAATTGGTGTTTTTCTATCTTTGTTTGTGATTTGAAGGGCTTTGCCTTTCTTCAAGTGGAAAAATGTTATATCTGAAATCCTTAGTCATTGATGTATTGATAATTCATTCACAACTCTTTTGCTAGGTATCCCTTGTGTATGGTCAAATGAATGAACCCCCAGGTGCAAGAGCTCGTGTTGCTTTGACTGGATTAACTGTTGCAGAATACTTCAGAGATCAAGAGGGACAAGATGTGTTGCTTTTTATCGACAACATTTTCAGATTCACACAGGCTGGATCAGAGGTAACAAGATTTATATAACTATTTAAAGCCTTTTCAGATGAATTTTTATCTTTGATTTTTGTCTACTTTCAAATTGCTCCATAATTGAGAGTTAGATATCTGCTTCTGTGTCTCAAGGATACAGGCACCACCACGGATTAATGTTGGATTAATGTTATTAGACGTAAATACTGGAGGTGTCGGAAAAAGAATTATTTGCATTTTTGCAAATGAAAATTTGATGTGGTTGAGCTCATTTTTCTGTTCTTGTAGATGCCCCCTGTAACATGAAGCCGGACTCTTTTAGGAAGATAATTAAATTTTTGAACTAAGAGCCATGTACATTTGTATCTAAACTATGTTTTGGTCACATGTTTTTCTATTCTCTCTTTCTCTTCAAAATAAACTTGATTACTATAATACGCTGAAATTTTGAAATAGAAAATTCAATAGAAATTCTCTATGAGGGGGAGGAAATGTTTGGTAGAAATTTTAAGTTGGCCTTTTGTTCTACAGGTATCAGCTTTGTTGGGACGTATTCCATCAGCTGTAGGTTACCAGCCAACTCTGGCCACTGACATGGGAACTATGCAGGAAAGAATTACAACAACCAAGAAGGGTTCCATCACATCTGTACAGGTAAGATCTTTGTGTAAAGAACACAATCAAGTAAAAAATACAAGGAAAACGTGGAAAATAGCTTGAAAAATCTTTGTACATAGAATGCGAATAAATTGAATAGAAATATTTTGATTGTTGCTAGAACTCTTGAAAAGTGACCTGAAAAAAACTGTTGAAGTAAAATATAGTTTTGCTGGCTTATGCCCCCACAGGAAATTACATGATTGCTGGGTTGTCTGCTGGCTAGAACAATATTTCCAATTTAAAACCCAGAGTAGTATGATATATTGCTTTATCTGGATCCTGTCATTGGAGACAATAAGTACATACACAACTTCAGGAGACTTTAAGGATGTCTAAGTATTTGTTTTTAGTTCTTTGCCTTAGATTTGAATGATTTTGTGATTTTTCAAGCTGACAAATTTTATGTTGAAATAGAACTGAAATTCTTAGTCTTTATAATTGCCTTGTAAATGTTAGTGATAATGATTTTGATGTGAATTAGTTGTTAATTAAACTGCAATGTATATCGTTAATTTATAACTGATGGAAGCCTGCATTAAGTTTTGTACAAGTTACTCTTCTCTAGAATATGTTTGCTGTCACTCCCCTTGTCTTATTTTCTAATCATATGCATTAACTCACAATTTTATTCTGCCCCTTAGGCCATCTATGTGCCTGCTGATGATTTGACAGATCCTGCTCCAGCCACAACATTCGCTCATTTGGATGCCACCACTGTATTGTCTCGTGGTATTGCAGAATTGGGTATTTACCCTGCTGTGGATCCTCTTGATTCAACTTCACGTATTATGGACCCTAATGTTGTAGGACACGAACATTATGATGTTGCAAGATCAACACAGAAAATCTTACAGGTAATCATTGCTGCAAGGCAGCGTAATTTCAATCTCGTCCCCAGAGTGAGTTCGTTGCTCTACCTCTACTCTGGGATACAAGTGGCCGTTCTGCAATTTGATTGGCTATTCGAAAACAATAGTTAACACAAATTATTTCTCGAAAATTTATTAATTATTCGAATAACAACAATAAAATCTAGTCACTAAGCAACAACCACTACAATGTTGCTTTGTTGTTTGGAATCGAGGTCACATAACGAGCGTTATCCTGCCAACCGCAAATCCATAATGGCTGCTAATCTGTCCATTTTCTGGACAGATTTGTGCAATGTGTACCAGGGTGTTCACTCAGCTTCATGACTAGCGTATGACGTAAGAACACCCTGGGAACGAGGTTGGCGTAATTTGACTGCTCAACTGATGTTTTTCAGGCCAAAGGAACATAGGTAGTGGCATTCTCGCTTTCACCAAAGCAAAGCCAAGTCAGTGGAGCTTCATTATTGTTCTTATGTGCCTAATGTAGATGAAGATCATAAGAACATGGCCACCTTTGTTCAATGCCCAGGAGTCCAACTTTACATTTCAATACCAAAAATCTTTGACCCATATTTCCATCTTCCATGTATAGTTTGTTTTAATTCTTTTGGTTGACTTAATGTTTACTTACAGTGTCATTTCTAATATGCATTGAGACACTCCACAGATGCATGTCAAAGTCCCATAAATAGGTCATGCCGACATTATGCCCCCACTGGATAATACATGATTAGTGGGTTGTCTGTTGGCTATAGCCAAATCTCCTTTTTAAAACCCAGCTTGATTAACTAATATCATACCTGGATCCTGTCAAAGGAAACATTCTCAACTTCTGAAAGTTAAACTTTTACATTTAATTTGTTTCAGTTCTTTGGGTTGACTTAATGTATACTATAGCGTCATGTCTAATGTGTATTGACACTCTACAGATGCATAGCATTTTGTTAATGTTATTGATTCTAAGTGTATATGAAGTGATAATTTACATATTTTTAGACATTGGTTTATATGTTGAAGAAGATCATAGATAAATAACAGCAATCCAGTGCATTTAGTATGCCTATCAGTTTGAGCCCTTGTTGACCTGTTTTGTTGTAATATCAAAACATCTCTCCTGTTGTTTTACATCAAAACCACATTTGTTTGTAACAATTAAATGCAATGGAATTGAACAGCAAATGAAATAAATCTGTCTAACTGGGAATTTTTTCTCTACTCAGGACTACAAATCTCTGCAAGATATCATCGCAATTCTGGGTATGGATGAATTATCAGAAGATGACAAATTGACAGTAGCAAGGGCTAGGAAGATTCAAAGGTTCCTGTCACAGCCATTCCAAGTCGCTGAAATTTTCACAGGCCATCTTGGAAAGCTTGTACCATTAGCGGTAAGCTCGCTTGCTAGTTATTACTTTTTTTGTTATTAATATATTATTTGTATTATGATTGTAGTTAAATTAGCATCAGGATTATTACTGATGAAGACTGGAGTGTTGGGTTGAAAGGGAATGAGGGAATTTGTGGCATTCAACTCTTCAGTTTACTTGCTTGGCCACAAATTTTGATCTTCTTTTAGTCCAAAGTTTACAGGATCCAACAGACCATGAAAATTACCTTTTTGTAAATGCCAAATGTTATGTAAAATAACACAAATACAGTGTGAACAATAATTTTCCGATGATATTATTTCCGACGAAAGGTACAGTTATTTCAGAAAATTGACCTAATCGGCTAAGGTTTGTTTACACCCAATTCAAATCAGTCTCTTTGATAAATCATCTTTTGATATCTTTAAGATATTTTGTGCCATGAAAAGTTGTGCCATGAATGCAAAAAGTAAAATAATACTAAAACTTCACAAGAGTACGGTCACGTGACTTGAAAACAAAACTTTCGGACTAATTCTCATACAGGCGCAAAGTAAAGGGTTTTTGGAGATTTAGAATTCTCCCCTTTCTGTGTCCAAGTCCAGTAAAAAGGTTATGCCGACATTATGCCCCCACTGGATAATACATGATCAGTGGGTTGTCTGTTGGCTATAGCAAAATCTACTTTTTAAAACCCAGCTTGATTGACTAATATCATACCTGGATCCTGTCAAAGGAAACATACTGTAAATCTGAATGTTTAACCCTTAATTTAATGTCTGCTGCACAGCTTGTGGTGAATTTTAGACTCAGGAGGAGTTTTTCAAGGTTTTTCAAAGAATTAGTGGATAATTTTTAGTGCTTCAATTTCCTGATTTAAAAGTTTGATTATGATCTGACAGCGTAGAAAACTTTCACGCCACCGGACGATTTTTTGGCAGCAAATCATTATTGATCTCAAGCTCAATCATTTGAAAAGGCATTAGAAGAATTTGATAATTTTTTGCGATTCGCTCGATTTTAGTTCGATTTTTTTCCAAGAGGGGGCATTAGTTAGGTCTAGTGGGGCTCTCAAAAGCTCTTCATTGTCCTAAGATTTCATAAAAAATGTCATATTTTTACTACCCCGACTGATGTCAGATTCATATTCGCTTCCAGGAATGCATCTCTGGATTTAAGAAGATTTTGTCAGGTATGTAACGTTTGCTTATTCTTATAATTGGAATCAAAGGCATCACAGAAATTATGACGCATGCGTCTGGATATTGGTCACTACTCGCCAGTCTTATGCTTTAAATTAGGAATTTTTGCTTCGCTAAGCTCTCGTATGTGGGTTTTAATGTAACCTTTCTGTGTGGAGAAACACAACGTAGCTACGGTGAATTTAGTCATTGCTTCAAGAATCAACGTCGGTCTGTCTCAGTTTAGTATCTTTGTTGCAATAAGCCAGTCGAAGCACGGTACATTAAATCAAAATATTTGGGACGAAAAAGTTTCCGACAAAAAGCTTCGGAGAAAACGTTTCAGACACTTTCTGACAAATTGGAGACAGTTCCCCTTTTTTCAGCTTTTGATCAATCCTTCGCTCGAAATGGATTATATTTTCATAAGATTGTCCGACACTTTCATTGTCTGAAATGTTTGGATTTTAAATGTTTGGATTCGATCGAGAAAACAAGAAATCGAGATCAAAATCGAGAATACAAGAAATCGTACTATTGATTGAACTAAAATTCTTTCTTTTGCAGGAGAATTAGATCACTTACCAGAAGTAGCCTTTTATATGGTTGGAGACATCTCGGAAGTAGTTGCAAAGGCAGAGAAGATTGCACTAGAACATTAGAAGTTATCAATGGATGAAATTTAAAGAATTTAAAGAACATATCATTCGCGCCTCGCTACCAATTCATTTCCCGTGTAAAATTTAATGTTTCAATGTGTGTTGTACGATCTATGCTTGTTTTTGATTGGAAGAAGTTGACAGGTTTTAGTTCCTGTGCTTTTTTCTGCAAAACCTCTGCTGTCTTTAATAGATTTCACGCACTGTTTGTTCTCGTTAAATATGTTTCAAATTTGATTTTAATTCCGAAAGTTCGCTGATCAAGAAAATTAGCGAGTTTCCTCGTGATAACGAAAAAGACATATTGGTCATCTCAAATGACAAGCATAGGCGTTGAATCTTTGCAAATCTTTACAGGGAATAGACANAGGCAGAGAAGATTGCACTAGAACATTAGAAGTTATCAATGGATGAAATTTAAAGAATTTAAAGAACAAATCATTCGCGCCTCGCTACCAATTCATTTCCCGTGTAAAATTTAATGTTTCAATGTGTGTTGTACGATCTATGCTTGTTTTTGATTGGAAGAAGTTGACAGGTTTTAGTTCCTGTGCTTTTTTCTGCAAAACCTCTGCTGTCTTTAATAGATTTCACGCACTGTTTGTTCTCGTTAAATATGTTTCAAATTTGATTTTAATTCCGAAAGTTCGCTGATCAAGAAAATTAGCGAGTTTCCTCGTGATAACGAAAAAGACATATTGGTCATCTCAAATGACAAGCATAGGCGTTGAATCTTTGCAAATCTTTACAGGGAATAGACAAGCTATATTGAGTGGTCGCTATAAATTGGCTACGAAAACGCCCACGCACCCATTGTTTCTTCAGCTACACAATGAAACGGCACCTGGCAATAGTATCGAATAAAATAGACTATATTTAACTTGGCCCGGGCCAGCTTTTAACTATGTCGATTCCCTTTAAAATTAATCGTGTAAAATGTTATTGTTCTTTTCTTTAAAATTAATTGCTCGAAGGGAAGGTAATTTACTATAATTCCAGAGAGAACCCTTTTTAGATCGCCAATACTTTCGGAATTACTAGAATTTTTATGTTTTATGGAAGGGTGTGTGAGAGTGAGTTTGTAAAGCTTTGACAAACATTAAATGCTCCACAAGTTCGAAACCAATCGAGGAAAACCAATACAATCAACACAAGAAGACCTCAGTTTTTGAAGGTCTACAAAGTGATTGTAAGCAAAAGTCTTTAGCTTTTATGGTTTACGATTTAGCAGTTTCATGACCTCGCAACTTCAAAACTAGCAGAAATATAATAAACGCTGACATTCTGAAAATACTAATGATTTAAAAATGCTCTGTGGAATAACGGCAGATGACCTAAAGTTCCCTTAGAGCAATTCATTTGAAAGAAATTGGCAACAACATTTGTTGCAAAGATTGTCAAAGCTTTACCTATGCTCATCAGTTGTGGTTCTATTTATTTTCAACAATAGACTGCAAAGGATTGTGGGATTATGCCCCAGTTTGCTATCTTTTCCGTATTTGTCTTTTCACGGAGCAATGCGGACACACCTTTATTTTGAATAAAAAAATTTATCCGCGGCTACTACCTTAACCTCTTCGGAGGAGCACTGCGAAGCTCGCTACGCTCCTCTGAAGAGGTTGATTACTCCGCTCGCAGTTAAGGTAGTAGCCGCGGATAAAAAATTTATTCAAAATAAAGGTGTCCGCAATGCTCCATGGTCTTTTCGGCCTTCAAGGGTCTTTAACGTGAAGCTTCAATGTCCGACCCATCTGACAGCATCGAAGGTGAAAACGAAGGAACGAGGCACATTTTAACAAAACTGTATCCTCTCTATTCTATATTCTCTTTAGCCATCTTAACTAGCAAAGTTTACATTCACTAAATGATCAACTTTCTAAAGCCTGCATCAAATATTTCTAGCTGTATTTTCTTCAAAAACTAACCACATTTTGCCACTGTGAAACCAACGAGCTCAAAAGAAACTTGACCAATGTTGCACAAAAATCGATTGATAGGATTTTACATGTTTCTTCGAATTTCCTCATTTTCTTTCTTGTGCAAAAAGTACCTTATCTATTTGCAAAAAGGCAAACTTCAGCCTATCTAAGTAAGCAATCCGTATTGTATTCCTGGTGATAAGAATATTCAAGCTTTGTAGTCCGCAGAATTTCCAAGTAAAATCTTTGCAGCAGCTTGTTTTTTATTTACTGTAGGGGTACGAGTTTAGTTTCATGGAAACGATCGGTTACACAGTGGCTTTCATACTCCCCGAGGGAACTTGTAAGTTCAATGACGGGTATGTGCAGAGTTGCTCCATTTGAAACTACCTAAAAATATTGTGTTGAATTTTGCAGACATAAAAATATGTTTCCACCCAAAAATACTCACATCTTAATAACACACTAAAAATATCGCGATGTTTTGGCAACCCAAAAAAATACTTACATTTTAGCAACACCCTCAGAAAGTTGGTCTTCAAATTTTACCCGAAAAAAACTATTCCTCGCATACCTGTCATAAAAATTGGCAAGTTCCCCCTGGGTTTATAATAAGCTTTTATAGTAATCTACGCTCTATATTTTCATATGAACTAAATTTGAAATCAACTGGGTTGCTAATAGCAGTAAGCAAAACTGTACACAAATCTACAAAAACAGAAAGAAGTTACAATTCGTATTAAATTCGAACATAAAAAATCATTTACATATGAAACCAGCTAAGAATTTAACTTCGATTATCTGTACATTACAAACATATACTTTTAACATCTAAATGTAACCCTAAGACTCTAGCACATGAGTTTGGGTGTACCATTGTTGTGTGCGCACTTCCAAGAACTTGTAGCCGATGCAACTAGGTAGTTAGTCTGGGCCAAACGATGAAGGGCATGCAAACCAAAGTAACCACCAACTAAATTTACTGTATAGGCCAAAAAGTTAGTTTGACAACTGCTTTTTTCCTGAAGATGATCTTTTTTGGCAGCAGAAAGCCCAATGCACTTTTCACAATTAGTCCAAGAAGTTTCAGAAAAAGGTATCGACTTCGAAATGCAAAAAGAAATGATTAAGCATTTTTTTTTTTTTGAAACACCATAGGTATGCAGGGTGTTTTTCGTCTGGCTCTGGCCACAGCAAATCGCCCTGTTCGAGTTAAGAAACTGGGAACCTGAACATTCAAGGTGATTCCTGAACATTCAAGGTGATTCCATTTCAGTTAGTTTATAGATTGGGAAGCTCATTTTTCTGTGACAAAACTTGAGAAACACAGACCAGTTATTTTGAAGCTAAGAAGTTTAATCTAAAATTTTTGATTTATAGAACTGAAAACCTCAGCAATGAAGCTGATTCCGTTTCAGATAGTATGTTGGGAAGTTAATTTTTAGTAAAATTGTTTTAAAAACAGAACTGTTCGAATTAAGGTACTGGAGACCATAAAATTAAAGCTTTCTAAAAACTTCTGATCATAGATTTGGAAACTAATATTTTAGTGATAAAGTTTGGAAAAACATGCAGAACCGGTAACCACAAAAACACAGTATCTTTTCAAAGCCGGATAGGATGGGAGTTTATCTTTTATTAAATCGACCAATGCTGCCATCCGAATGAAAGTAGTTCAATTTATGGTGGTGGTTTGAATATTGGCCAGCAAAATTAACCTCCCTGCATACCAGATCTAATACTGCCAATCCAAAAATAGGAATTCATTCTACAACAAGTCTACAACTAATTGGATAAGGTAAGTAGCTAGACAAGGACACAGGGAGCTCGGTTAACCCTGTACCAGTCTTAGATAAGCATATCACAATCATTGAGGGTCCCTAAACATTCGGAGAACTAGCTAAATAAAGGGACATCTCATGGTTGGCCAAAGGTGGGGGCTTGTCCAAAACAGTGTATGGACCCGTGTCATCCTCATGTGTATACTTAATCGTTCCTATTACAAAATACATATGGGATTATTCAAATTCCACTGCGATAGCATCTTAAATTTTCACATTTTAAAACTTTAAGTTCAGAATGAATAAAACCTGCGCGTTGGTCGACATGAACGAATTATAAACTTGAAGTTTAATTTTTTGAAAACGTATAATTGTAAAGTTCCATGAACTCAGACGCTATCAAGGCGAAAATCAAATTTGTTCCTTCTGTTCCCCGTAAAATTCACGTTTTAAATCTAGAGCCTTCGAATGTTTGAAATAACCAATATCCTATATCTTGCTTTTCACAAATGAATCTTTCTCATTTCTCCCAACTTTTATATCTGCAACCAACGTTTATAACTATTGCACATTCTAATTTCTTCACTCTGAATGCATAGCACGACATTGGTCATTAGGCCATCCCATGAATTATCTACAACTGACTCCTGGCCAATTTTTCGTCGTCTTTTGATTCGCATTATTGCTCAACGACGATACACGAGTCCTTTCACGGTCCACGAGTCCTTTCACGGTCCACACTTCAGCCTGCCTCTCACGCAAAGAGTTCCCTTCTTACACACTGCCCTCGACAATCTATCGTCTCTGCCCTTCATCGTGCTGTGAGATGCCATTCTTCTATTTGCTTTCCTTTGGAGCTCTTCGTATTTCTGCAAGAATTCTGCGGTAATTTATGAGAAGCTAGTTCTTCTATTTTAGCTTAGAGCTTCCGCCCCCGCCAGTGGCGTTGTCTCAGTCATCGTAAGTTCCTGCGCACTGGCGCAAGATTGTCCAGCGAGATTTACGTCAAAGTTCTCATATAAATGGTCTTGATAAAAGTTCATGTTGATGAAATCCTGAAGATAAAAGAAAAACAATTCAGATAAGAGAAAAGACCAAAAATAGCTGAGCGAACCAACAACCTTAAGATTAAACTCCACTCGGCAGAATATTCCGCTCGTAGCGACATTTCCAAGCCATAGGATTTCTAGCGGAAAAGCAATGTCGCACAGAAGTTAAACTTGCCCCAAGTCTATTTCATGAAGTCCGTCTGACCGATCCCTTTCCCATAGTTCCTGGATCCGCCATTCCAACATTCCGTTACGGAAAAGATGTTGGAATGGCGGATCCGGGAACTATGGGAAAGGGATCGGTCAGACGGACTCCATGAAATAGACTTGGGCAATTCTACACAGAAGTAGAAGAAACCCATTCAACTTTCAGGCAGAATTGTTCTTGCAAACAACGGACATTTTTGCGATAGTATTGTCCGCCTAGTGGAAATTAGGCTTTAGTATATACCATGCGAGTCAAAAATGCGTCCAAAGTGTTTGAAAACTTATTCAGAAGAAACCAAGAAATAAACTTTTGAAATTTCAATACGTTCGTTTTGCTAAGGCTTCAACTTAATTTTTCACATCTTACAAACTTTGACACAGAACGTATCTTCTTTTGTCTAGCACTGAATAAATAGCATCTTTACATCTGAACAGTTTCCTTGTCCTTAGAATGCAATAAGTAGGGCCCAAACCAGACTTGATACCGGGAAATGAAATGTATTTGCATTCAAATTTTTGTATGATATAGAAAGCTTCAATACATTTCAGAGTCCCAAACATCTGTTACAAGATTTCATATGAAAATGAATTAAAAAATGGACAAAAAGTATACCTTTTCATCGTCGACCATGTTTTGTAATCGCTCAGAGAGGTTTTCAAATGTCGGTCTTCTTTGGGGTGCTACGTGCCAACAGTCCATACATACTGCATAACTGTAATAAAAAAGAAATTTGAAAGAATTAACGAAGAAATTTGGGAGAGATTCCACAGCTTAAAACACAACAGATACGAGTTATGTCACACGGGCACAAGGCTAAGAGAAAGATTCGTTGACAACCTCTATCTTGATAACATTCGAACTTAAAGACTCTTGTTCAACCAGCAGCCTTTGCGCGTAGATTTCAATTGAGGCAGCCATTTTCGTAGACCACAAAGATGTTCATTTTCATAAAACAGAGCGCGCAAAGGAGCATGGTCGGATAAGAGCCTTTAAGCACATGCTTCTATCTCTGTTGATTTCAGTTATAGAAGAAATGCTTTACAGTGTTGTCTTCAGTGTTTGGTTGCTATAAAGACCATTCAGTTGTTATTCTGTAAACGTATTTGGAACGAGAAACATTTCTGCCTAGACTGGCTAGGCTGAATGCAAGCAATGAAGATCAATCCTTCCATCTATTGCAGTAAACGATCGACTAAAATTTTATTTCTTGGTGATCTAAAAGTGAAATTCTTTGAATGGTTTTCAAATGTAAAATAATTGGCTAAAACTACGCAAAATCTTCTCTGTGCATTGGTAAAACGTCTCACTTGAACGTCAAGGTCTTTACACTTGCTTGCACTAGAACAAGAACATTTTTGTAACATGTTTCAGTTTTCACAGCTTTTAGCGTAGTTTTATAAATATCTTGTAATCCTTGCGTAGTTTATTCGTAACTAAAGATGGTAAAAATATATCAAAACATGTCTTACAAAGATGGTTGGTTTACTTCTCAAAACTTAGACTTGATGTGGTGCAGAAATCGAAAATTGCGTCGACTAAAGGTACAGCTTAGGTCATAGTTTCAAATACTTACACTTCGTCAGAGCAGTGTTTTGGCTTATCCATTCTGTATCCATCTTGCAAAAAGCTGACAACTTCGTAAGAGTTCATGCCAGGATAAGGTGATGCTCCAAGTGTGACAATTTCCCACAATACGACTCCGAAAGCCCACCTAAAATCAAAAATTATAAACATATTTTAAGAAATCATAAAAGAAATTAAATCAAAGAACATGAGCTGCAATAAAAAAAATTTAGTCTCTTCCATGCCTCGCCTTACTTTGTGTGTAAAGACTAGCCTCACTGCATAAGGCCCTCAACTTACGCTTATCCCATTGAATTGAATTGCTGTTGTTGTTGCGTGTACAGACCTTACCTTTATCCTGTATTCTCACCGTTGCAGACCCTGCTAACGATTGATACAGTCAAATCGACCAGGCTTTGAAAAGCAACAGACAATTCTTATCAAAAGCCGAGGGGTGTATCCCTCTTTCAAAAGAGGAAACGCGATTTTTTGAAAAACAACAGCATTTAGAGATTTTTGGGGGTTTTACTTGAAAAAAGGACTGTTAGCAAAGGCATACAAAATGTTCATAGAATGCTTTAAGTAGTTAAGAAAGAAAAGATGGATCAATTACGAAAAGTTTGTTCCTGGATGTCATAGACAAGAAGCTATTGACATAGACAGAAATCCAATTATCAAGCTAAATTCTTTTCCCACTTTCGGATCAGTCTGTTTTTCTAATTGATATTAATGTTTTTGGTTATGGCCTAACAGTAAAGTATTTCCGACTTCTCGATTCCTGATATATCGATAGTGGCCTATGTGCAATCCACAGACCACAGCAACGACCCAAAATGGCCGCAAGGTGTGGGCCTAACTTAAACCAGCTTCCTGTTGGTGCGCGGTATCTTCGGAGGATTTGATGCAAAAGATTACGGTTACTCATTTGCGGGTTTGCACTTGGTTGCAGCGGCGGTAATACACAGAGGTGGCATTTCCAACTAGTTGTTTATCCAATACTTGAATTGACTTGAATAAAATTGAATTGAATAATAACATTGAATGTGCAAAATTTGAAGGCCAAATGGAAGGTAGATTTTTCTCTCAAAAACGTTTAAACTTGCGTTAAAGAACTAACACTGAGGTGCATTTAGTAAGATTGTCCTGACATCCATAACAACGAAATTGTTTTATAAAGATTTAACAAGAGTAATACAAATTTGCTATCATACTCACACGTCACTTTTTGATGTAGAAATTCCATCGAGGAGAGATTCGATGGCCATCCATTTGATTGGGAATCTGCCACCCTAAGATTAAAACAGAGATGATAATTGAGAAAGGACGGAAATAAAACCAATCAACAGATTTGCCTTCGCTTTATTCTTCAGCACTCGGGGTTTCTAGACCTATAAATTGACGACGACAAGACAATTGTATGTCAGGAAATCGTACCCATAATTCCACAAAATCTTTGAAAAATATGTTGGCCATAAATCTGCAAATCAAGAAAAAATTCTCGTAATTCTGCAAACTTTTTGCAATACCAAAGATGTCGATACTAATAATTCCAGAATTTTCTGAAAAGGCACCTCTAGATATGCGACGTCCTCGTACACCAACGCTACCTCCCCCCCCTCTCACCCAACTTTTAGCCTAGATTTCCATCCACAACCTCATCAAGTTTGAGAGCAATTGCTACGCATTTAAAAACAAACTACTGTTCGGCAGAAGAAACCTTCCGACGTTCGTTGTGCCGTGTAAGACCCCCACAGAACGTCTATGTGCAGTAATCCGGAGGTTGTTCAATACGGCGGAGGTTGTTCAGTGCGATGGAGAGATAACATCATCATTCTGGAGGGATAAAGTGCAGCAAGGCGGAGGCTATTCAGAAGAAACCTTCAGACTTTCGTTGTGCCATGTAACACCGCCATAGAACGTCTATGTGCAGTAATCCGGAGGTTGTTTAGTGCGATGGAGAGATAACATCATCATTCTGGAGGGATAAAGTGCAGTGAGGCGGAGGCTGTCAGTAAGGCGTAGCAATAAAATTGTTAATATTCTATTGAAAAATAACCAACAGATTTATGATTTATGATTTATGATTTCACAAACCTGGCTTTTCTTCATGTATTGATCTTCAACGTAGACATCTCTTGCAAATCCAAAATCACTGATTTTACAAACAAGGTTTTCATCAACGAGAATATTTCGAGAGGCCAAATCACGATGAATTACCTGCAATATCAGATTTAATACATTAACAATTCTTGCTGTCGTTGTCGCATTCTAATTCGAAGCAAAATAAATATAGTTTCTAATTAAAGATAAAAGAATACAATCAATTCAAGAGAAATTTGAAAGTAGATTTTCGTCAGTTCTAAACCAGCCCCCTCCAACTCCTGCCACTATAGCGTTTTCAAACGCACAATAGTGGTAGTTCGTAGCGATAAAATTTGTTTCAGTATTCCAAAACCCAATGTAGGTCGAAGTAAGTTTCAAAATACGAAATAGCAAAGAGTTTTTGTCATGAACAATAATATCAAAGAATAGCGAAAACAATAGATGATATTGCCTGGAAGATTTCCTTGCAGCGAGAAGCTTGGAGATCGTCCCAAAGCAAATATTGATTAGTCATTTGAAATGTTACTTCTACAGCAGCTAGTTAATGCGCAGATTGCTGGTAGGCATCTTATCAGACTTATATCGGGGTTTGGAAATAACTACCTAAATCGCATCACTTCAAATTAGCATTAAATGTGTTAAATGTTACAATTTACATGCAAGAGTATGCAATTACCTTAAAAGCAGAAAGATGACACATTCCCTTTGCAATTTGGCACGCGAAGTTCAACAACATGTTTGATGACATCTTTTCAACAGTTGGGTGGTATGTCTCTCTGTAATACCTTTCAGAGATACCTCGACTGCTGCGAAGGAATCCTTGTAAGTCTCCGTGGGCGCAATATTCCACAATGATCATCAATGGTTCAGTTCTTGAGCAACATCCCAAGAGACCGACAACATTTTGATGTTCGGGAAGAAGTTTCAGCATGTCTAGTTCGGCACAAAGATCTTTACGAGCAGTTTCGTTGTCTGTTTCTGAAATTCAAGAAAAGCAGCGTCGATAAGTAATCTCATGGTAGAGACCTATATAACATAAATAATAATAATAATAATAATACTACCTTTTTTAACGTTACTTTTACAATGGTGCAAGCACATGAGTTGAAACAGTAGCTCCTTTATATCTACTTTATTTTTGAACAAAATTATTTGATCTCATTAAATAGCTGTCACCTAAGCGTCATTTATCTGCGCCAGAAGCAGAGCAGTAGGCTTTGCAGTTCTCGAATATTTTTGTTTGTAATTCTCAGATTTTGAATAAGATCAAAATAAAAACTAGCTGTTAATGATGTTAAGTAAGTGCAGCGCAGGATACTTAATTATAATTATAATTATAATTATTAAATCTTAAATAATTAGAATGGAAAGTGTGTGTTTTTGGAACAAAATGTCAACTCTGTAGTCCAAAAGTGATGCAAAAGATTTAGTGAGCAAAAGAATGGATAAAGCATTATTGCAATGGCGGATTTAGAGGAGGGCAAACGGGGGAAACTGCCCCCCCTTCACGATGAAAACTCAACTTGGTGCCCCCTTTTGGCGAGAAATGCGCCCTTCATGATGAAAACTGTATATTGCCTCCTTTCCCTGATGTGATATGTCATTACAACTGAAGCGTTAACGACAACAGTAATGAATAAAAGTGAGGGACTTATGTAATGAATCGGGCTATTGTTCCTTTGTTCCCTTGGGTTTACATCCACATCCAACCGGCTATCTGGCAATAAAACTTATCTAAATGTCAGCTCTGCTGCAATTAGGTGGCAGATGTTTAGATTTATACTTCTTCTTTAGATGTAAGCTCTTAGCTACCTAGGTTTCAGAGCATATATTTTCTACTCTACTTTGTTACATTCGCAGCCTGACTATTCGGCCGTAGAAATCTCTCTGTCTGCAATCGCTTCGCACTACTATGCCAATCAAAAGCAACGGATGCTATTGTTGAAGAATCAAAATATATGTTCTGTTCCACTTTGTTTACATTCGTAGCTGGCCTAATCGGCCGTAAAATGCATCTGTCTTCAATCCCAAATCGCTTAGCACTAGCATTTCAATAAAAAGCAACTGACGCTATTGTTAAAGAATCTGCCTTTGTTTCATGCATACACAACGAAACAAATAAAAGCATGTTTTACCTTTCGCGACCTTGACAGCAACTTTGACACTTCCACTGGACCCCCTGATCCCCTGGGCATCACCTCTCATCACCATCCCGAACGCACCAGCTCCCAGCACAGTACTCAACCTGAGGCGATCGCGAGGGAATTCCCATTGGTCAGTTCTGGTTAACAGTGGAATGAACTCGGTGGTCTCTGAGGGCATTGCCGATGGCCGTCTGCTGCCTGGTAGCTGATAAAAAAAGGGGGAGGTGAAATGTAGAAGTGAAAGATAATTTGGCTACCATTACGGTTAGAAATTTGCCATTGCATTCATTTCAAACAAATTTACGATCAGAATAACATTGTGTGGCCTTTGATAGAAAGTATAGATCGAGTACCCATTAGGAATAGGTTCAAGTTGTACTTTCCAGCATAAAAACACATTTGGAGTTGGGAATTCTTTTTATCAATTTTCGAAATGGAGGTTTGAAAGAAGTTTTGTAACTGAAATCTTTTTATCCTGCATTCTGCATCCAACTGTAAAAAGTCAGAAATATGTTTCAAGACGTACAATTTTGAAACGGGAACTAAATGCAGAATGACGTCCTTCAAAGCCTCAATGTCCCCTCAGAACTTTGTCTTAGTTAAATACAACCTTACAGAGGCGATACTTAGAGGCTATACTATATGTATGTTTTCTTCACCACAGTTGAACTCATATGGCTAACTTGTACAGACATGAATATTCCTCGGGTGTTTGGTTGTATAGGAAAACTCGTCAATAAGAAATTCGCTTTGAAAAACCAATGTCTGAATTTTTGATTCAAGAAAGGCAGGGTTAATGATTAAATACAGCAGACAAGGCGTCAAAATTCTCAACAAGGTAATAGCTAATGAAAAATTAGGGCATTTTATGAAGCTCAAAGTTAAAATCTGAGACGATACTATTTAAAGTTTGATTTTCGGTCTGCTGAGTTCCTTTCTTTTATTGTTATTTTATTTTTCGTCTTCCGAGATATGTCCCTCAGTATCAATTTTCAATTTACTTGTCAAAATATTAGCCATCATATTTCCATTAATCTAAGTAGCATCTCGTCTCTGGGCTTGATCTAATTGGTGCCATTTCTTCAAGAGAAACGGCAGCGTAGCAACAAACAAGGATTCGAAATATGGTAACAATTTTACTTACAGCCAAAGAACCGTTCTCCATGCTGACTGGCCTGCTTCCGGGTATCGATGCTGTTTGACTATTTGTAGTCTTCTGTACTTTTCTGAACAGGAAAAAGACAATCACGCATATGATGACAAAAGCAAGGAACACTCCTGCAACTATTCCAATCAATGCTGTTATTCCAAAGCTTCCAAATATTCCATCTTTGCTCTTCGATACAGGCGAATCTGAAAAAGAAGTGAAATGCAAGATGAGGAAGGCAACGAGGCAAGGGCAAACTAACAACGTGACTGAAAATTGTATGTTTGGTTCCCACCCTTAGGTTCTAAGCCCTATAAAAGCTATTGGATTTCAACAGACCAAATACAACGTGGCCTGCACTTCATGGAGCAATCACAAATTACAAAAATAAGGGAACTATAGCATGGATTGTTTTTGTTTAAAATGGTTTGCGATGAATTTTAAACTTTGTAGCTAAACGTTCATTGGTTATAATTTTGTCGCTGTTGAACATGAATTTGCAGTGCCAACTCACAAAACTTCTCCTTATTAGCATTTTGGAAATTGCGGTATATTTGAGAATTGAAATGAAACAATTTTACTTACAGCCAAAGAACCGTTCTCCATGCTGACTGGCCTGCTTCCGGGTATCGATGCTGTTTGACTATTTGTAGTCTTCTGTACTTTTCTGAACAGGAAAAAGACAATCACGCATATGATGACAAAAGCAAGGAACACTCCTGCAACTATTCCAATCAATGCTGTTATTCCAAAGCTTCCAAATATTCCATCTTTGCTCTTCGATACAGGCGAATCTGAAAAAGAAGTGAAATGCAAGATGAGGAAGGCAACGAGGCAAGGGCAAACTAACAACGTGACTGAAAATTGTAGGTTTGGTTCCCACCCTTAGGTTCTATACTTCATGGAGCAATCACAAATTACAAAAATAAGGGAACTAAGGGTCATCTTTTCCTCCTTCGTAGCTACCTCAAAGCTACTTTTTTCTCTGCTGCATCTAATTCTATTGGATGTTCTATAGTTCTATTGGATGTTGTAAAGAATCAGAACTATAAGGCCTACCTTTGTGCATTTTGTCTATGTCCATCTTCTCCGTTTACCTGTCCATTTTGCATTTTCAGAAGGCTGCAGTCGCTTTACAATCCACCTCTTAAGATTACCCTTAGGTTCTATCTAAGCCCTATAAAAGCTATTGGATTTCAACGGACCAAATACAACGTGGCCTGCACTTCATGGAGCAATCACAAATTACAAAAATAAGGGAACTATAGCATGGATTGTTTTTGTTTAAAATGGTTTGCGATGAATTTTAAACGTTGTAGCTAAACGTTCATTGGTTATAATTTTGTCGCTGTTGATCATGAATTTGCAGTGCCAACTGACAAAACTTCTCCTTATTAGCATTTTGGAAATTTCGGTATATTTGAGAATTGAAATGGATGAAAATTCTGCAAATCTCAAGAAAAAGCAATTTCATGGCGAAAAAGACTTTCGATTAAGAATTTAAATGACGTCATTTACAAGCATGGGAAAGTTTTGCCAGCTACAAAATTTTGCAATAGTTCAAAATGCAAGGAAAAATTGTGCATTCACAACGAGAAATTGATAACAGATGATGATGCGATCAAAAAATTCATAAAGTCACCCAAAAGAAAGTTTCTTCTCCAGTACTGGTAGTATTAGTACGTAATAGTATAGTAGTAGTATAATAGTATAATAGTATAATATTTTAGTATAATAGTATAATAGTATACTGTTAATATAGTAGTATTAGTACGTACCGTTCTTGCTCTGTTGCGTGCCTCCCTCGTCATCCTTCTTTACTATTGCGGCTATTTTCGTATTTGTTGTGTATTCCTTGCTGGATTGACTAGTCCCGACAGCATTTTTAGCATACAACCTGAAGCTGTATATCGTATTAGGCCTAAGATCCATAATCTGGAATCGATCAACATTAGCAGGACGAATCTCTCGTGATATCCACTGCTGTTGGGTCTCATTCTTGTACTGCACAACGTATGCAAGGATTTCGCTGCCTCCATTATTTGGCTGTCTCCATTGTATCACTGCTTTGTCTGTGTACGTCTTTACCTTTAGTATTTTCGGTGTGCCTGGTTTATCTAGAAGTCAGAAAAATGAATGCTTCTATAAAGCACTTTCAATCGCTCGAATCCAGTTACTAATTCTGAGAGTAAAGAAATGAGCACTTAGAAACTTTTGCCTTAACTCTTAATGAAACAGCTGTTTGTTTTCAATTTAAAGAGAATATGTGTGTCGATTAAAGTTCATTTGCCGCACATTCATTGGTATATTCATCCATTTGCAGGGCAAACTCACAAGGAGTAAAATTCAATGCATCACTTCACATTTTGCAAATATGGCCTTGGCATAAAAACGGTACCTTTTTGGACCTAAATCCAGGGCTGGTATGGTATGATAAAACGAAAGATTATACTGTTATAAATGGTGCATTGTACTCTTTCGCCATTTTTCGTCTTTTCTCTGCAAAATTACGAATTCAAACAAGCGACTAGTGCGCAGTAATGTCATTTCGCACGAAGGTCGGTGCACTCTGACGTCATATTCAACGTAAACGAGGCTCCGCATACATTTGGCCTAACTAATTAAATGTATTTAACGAATTGACAGCTGTTACGAACGTCATAATGCGGGGGAAAGTTAGAAGTTTACTTCAGCAGTTGTTAAATTTGTTTTCTAACTTTAATTTTATAAACCCCGGATTCGTCCTTTAAGGAATAGAGGACTCACCATATCCAATGATACTGGCTTTCCCGACGATTGACCCTTGATCATTCGAAGCAATACACGAGAAATTGATCTTCCAATCATTGACTTGTACTGACTGAACAAGAAGTGAATTGACAGCCGATTCTTCAGTGGCATTCATGATAGTCTTGGACACGTAATACTTCTTTATGTAGGATTGTCCTGTTGATAGATCGATTTTCATGCCGCTGTACATTGCAAGGTGCCATTCTATTGATGGAATTGGGTATCCAGTTGCCTTGCATGTTATTTTGCCACTTGCATCGACATTTATGTGTGGGTTGCGAGTTAGGTATGTTATCTTTGGAGATACTGCAAGAAGTTAAAAGTTGTTAATTGACTGCGAGATAGAGGATGGACAATAACTTAANGATCATTCGAAGCAATACACGAGAAATTGATCTTCCAATCATTGACTTGTACTGACTGAACAAGAAGTGAATTGACAGCCGATTCTTCAGTGGCATTCATGATAGTCTTGGACACGTAATACTTCTTTATGTAGGATTGTCCTGTTGATAGATCGATTTTCATGCCGCTGTACATTGCAAGGTGCCATTCTATTGATGGAATTGGGTATCCAGTTGCCTTGCATGTTATTTTGCCACTTGCATCGACATTTATGTGTGGGTTGCGAGTTAGGTATGTTATCTTTGGAGATACTGCAAGAAGTTAAAAGTCGTTATTTGACTGCGAGATAGAGGATGGACAATAACTTAAAAAAACAGAGATTAACGATGATGCAGTATTTGGAATATTTTTTGCATTTCCTTTTTTGGAAATTTTGCTTAATTTTGAGGATTGAAAGTTGAGCTCATAAAAGTGGGTATTTACTAATTGCAAACGTTCGACTTTATTTTCAGCCGATTTGATGACCAAATCTTCAAAACACAATAGCAAGTTTTGCAGGTTGTCTTTGAGTGGCTCATTTCAAAATTACAAATAGGTTAAAACCTTCCTTTACATCTATCAGTTGCCATATCAGATTTTAACAAACTAAAAGCTTGTTGCCATAATGAATCGTCGGATCTTCATACCATGAGAAGTTTCTAGCAATAAAGCTTCTAGCATGTTCTTTTAGGGCCATTCTGTCCTACGACTTAAATCATTGCAAAGCTCTCTAATTGAGTCGAGCTACCAAATCAACGCTCTACGTCTGCTAGAGTAATGCTCTTATGCGTACGGGAAAGTAAAGTCCAAGGTTTACGAACACTTTGCCCGAATATGTGTTGTGAATTTTGGCAAATTTCACCAGCGTTAATATGGCTCATACGTGGTGGACTAATAATTAGGAATCATATACTGCAAACCTACCGCTCACTCTGAGATATGCCTTCTTTACAACCTTGCCGGCCAAGTTAAATGCAACACAATTGAAATATCCTGTATCTGCAGTCTTCAATCGTTTTAGTTTCAACACAGATCTATTTCCTGTTGTAACAATTTTCCCTCGCAGGGGTTTGCCATCATCTCTTTGCCAAGTTATGTTCGCGTACGGCTGGCCAAATACTGTGCATGTAATGTATGCTTTTGAACCGCTACTTTTAAATTGTCTTTGAGGTGTAAGTGCAGTGATATTAGGTTTTGCTGTAAAAATGAGGTAATACAAATGAATAAGAAATGCAACTTGGGAAACGAAAGAGCTATGGAACCCAAACCCAAAAATCGTACAGTAAAGGACATGTTCATTCTTGCAACGGAAATTTTCTTTGAAAAGCAATTTATTTCTTTGATTCTAATATGAAGTTACCAACTTCAGTCACTAACAACAGTTTCGGGTTGCTATATCTTAGCGAAAGAACTTTAGCTCATTTATTTCCTAGCTAATTCCTCTAATAACTTGTCTTATTCCTTGAAGAATTTTCCAGGGTTTCAGCAGAAAAGATTTCAGGATAATTTCATCGGAAAGATTCTACATAGCTCCTAATTTTTGTTGTAAGTTCTGAAGACAAAGTTTAGAAAACTAGAAAGGCAAAGATTCCTTAAGAACCTCTGTTAGTACTGTTACTAATCGCATGGTCTGGTGCTGAGGAGATTTTGTGCCTCACTCTGAGATTTTTTGCCTCACTTTGAGATTTTGCCGGTGATTTTGAAGATATCCTAACGATTTAACGCATTTGGATGGAATCAATAAGTTATAATTCCATTTGGAAGCGATAACCGTTATCTCATTTCTAACACGTCTTTACTCTGCCGGGTGTCCCAAATAAAAGGTAACAGATTTGATCACGGCTAGCAATGCCAATTTGCCTCCAATCAATTCGCAATAAGTTTTAAACCAATCCTGAAAAGTTAACTTGAACATGATACCTTGCTGGTTGATATGTGTGCTTCCAAAGTTGAAATATTTATCTTAAAAGCTTAAATTTGATTTTGATTCTTAATTTCGCTGTACTTCAGGAATTTGCTTAGACCAAAACGCCAAAGCTCTGATTTGGAGGTGGAGTCAAATTTGAACTTTAAAATATCAATAAACAAGGTACCTATGTTCAAGTTAACTTTTCAGGATTAGCTTAAAACTTACTGCGAGTTTATTGCAGCTAAATTGGCATCGTTAGCCCTGATCATGTCTGTTACCTTTTATTTGGGACGCCCGGTAGTGAAGACCAAGCCTAAAAGGGAATCTAAGCATATATAAGCCTTCGATAAAAATAGCCGTGAAACGACAATAGGCCGTGACACGTGCCGAACCATATTTGGGTAACTGATCTACGTCAACAGGAAATACTGATATCTGATAGGCCAGGATTCGACCACAAGTGGCTTGAGCCACTTTTATATGCTTAGATTCCCTTTAATTTACCCTGCCCAAGAAAGGAAATCAGTATTTACTTACAAACGATGATAACTTTGATGATGGATGCCACCATTACTCTTGGGAATCCGATTGATGCATCATGAAATATGAGATTACATTCATAATTCCCCTCATCACTTCTTCTCGCTTTGTCTATCTTCAGATATGTTCCTTTTACCAGTTCTGATCGTTTTACGATGCTATCATCTATGTTATATCCAGAATCTATTAAGTATCCGTATAGTTCGATTCTTGTCTTCCAAACAATCCCGAAAAAGCTTCCAGGTGTGTCGTTTTTGCATGGTAATGTGAAGGAGCCACCTTCTTTGACGTACACCGTGTTTTCTGCAAGGAAAATAAAAGCAATCTTAGTTGAATACATTTTTAGGAAGGTAGGATTGAGTAAGGTAAAAGCTGAACAGAAAACTATAAGCAATGGACCTTTCCCGAGTCCTTTTGTGAAAATGAGATGAAGGTAGACAAATCCTAATGCGAGAGACTAAACAAAGGAATGTCGAGTTCGTTTCATAGCAGTCTAAGACAAATCGTGCATTTCCAAGACAACTGTGCTAGTTAGAAGAAATTCTACAGTTTTATAGGCTGCAAGCCTCGTATTCCCTTATTCGATATATTATTATTATTATTATTATTATTATTATTATTATTATTATTATTATTATTATTATTATTATTATTAGCGCGTTGAGAAACAAAGATAATTGGGAAAGAGGCCAAGGTTTTGTCTTTTTTTCATCAACTTGAAATCGTGACTCGGAATAGGTCTACTACGGGAATCTATCATCAAATCCACTGAGCAATCACTACAACTTGACGCTTTTATTTCCTACAGAATGTCTATGGAAGTCGAGCTTATTTGTACGGATAAAAAATTTGCGGAGTTAGTAGAATCTTGTTCTGCGGAGGATAGATGACGTGCACGATATTAGCACTGTATGTGCATGGTTCCGAACAATACTTCCGACAATGAGCATACCGACAAAATCTATATTTGGGCAAAGAGCTTGATATTGACAGATGAGGACACAAATAGCTTATTTTGACATAAATAGAGATCTCAAGATCATATTTAGAGAGCCTGTCATCAATTTGAAATCAAATTAGAAAGTCCCTGTCGAATTAGGCATGAAATAATAAATCCGTGGACTTTCAGGATACGAAGTCTCAGTTTGGGGAAAAAATTCCACCTATGCAAGGTTTGAGATACTTAAAATATACTTTTGAAGTATAGACTATTTGTGATCTTTGGTTTTCATTTTGAAGCTTTCCTTACACTAGTAATAGCAATTTTACTATGCTTATTTCTATGTTACCTCATGAAACTGTTCCTTTTTGGTTAATTCTTCTTAATCAAATTTCTAGCCAGTACAAATATTAATTTTGCTGCCTTGTAAACTACAGTAATACGAGCACAGATCAATCGTAAAAAATTCTCTCAAGCTCTCAAGTCTCAATACGAATCTCGTACAGTTTCTGAGGAAGCAATACATGCCACATGGTTAGTGTTTTCAGTAACAGGAACTCATAACAGGAACTCAGAGTCTGTTCACGGATCAAAATTGCCAGGAAACGTCAAATTTATGTTTTTCCAGCTACTCCATCTTAGAGGCACTCAGATGGAGAGAGGAAACACAAGCGGGGGAAAGTCGTTTCCTACACCCAGTAGTTGGTGCTATTTTTCCAGATGAGCTCAGTAACAGGAACTCAGAGTCTGTTCACGATCAAAATTGCCAGGAAATGCTTCCTGAACTTCAAATTTATGTTTTTCCAGCTAATTCATTAGAGGCACTCCGACGGAGAGAGGAAACACGGGGGGACCAAAATTGCCAGGAAATGCTTCCTGAACTTCAAATTTATGTTTTTCCAGCTAATTCATTAGAGGCACTCCGACGGAGAGAGGAAACACGGGGGGACCAAAATTGCCAGGAAATGCTTCCTGAACTTCAAATTTATGTTTTTCCAGCTAATTCATTAGAGGCACTCCGACGGAGAGAGGAAACACGGGGGGACCAAAATTGCCAGGAAATGCTTCCTGAACTTCAAATTTATGTTTTTCCAGCTAATTCATTAGAGGCACTCCGACGGAGAGAGGAAACACGGGGGGACCAAAATTGCCAGGAAATGCTTCCTGAACTTCAAATTTATGTTTTTCCAGCTAATTCATTAGAGGCACTCCGACGGAGAGAGGAAACACGGGGGGACCAAAATTGCCAGGAAATGCTTCCTGAACTTCAAATTTATGTTTTTCCAGCTAATTCATTAGAGGCACTCCGACGGAGAGAGGAAACACGGGGGGACCAAAATTGCCAGGAAATGCTTCCTGAACTTCAAATTTATGTTTTTCCAGCTAATTCATTAGAGGCACTCCGACGGAGAGAGGAAACACGGGGGGACCAAAATTGCCAGGAAATGCTTCCTGAACTTCAAATTTATGTTTTTCCAGCTAATTCATTAGAGGCACTCCGACGGAGAGAGGAAACACGGGGGGACCAAAATTGCCAGGAAATGCTTCCTGAACTTCAAATTTATGTTTTTCCAGCTAATTCATTAGAGGCACTCCGACGGAGAGAGGAAACACGGGGGGGAGGGGGGAGGGTCGTTCCATACGCTCAATAGTTGGTGTTACTTTTATAGATAGCTCAGTAACAGGAACTCAGAGCCTACTAACGGATCAAAATTGCCAGGAAGAGTAAAATTGATGTTTTTCCAGCTATTCCATCTCAGAGGTACTCAGACAGAGAGAGGAAACACTGGTGGGGAAAGTCGTTGCAAATCTTGACTCACTTGTTTGTATTACAATTGAACACAGTAAGCAAATGCGGAAAGCACGTTGCTAAGTCCAGCACGACTGATTCATAAAGACGTCACAAACTTCCTTTGATGAAATGAAAATAAACATATGCCAATCTCAAAGATGAGATGAGCAAATACGAGTCATTTCATCAAGCAAACTCAAAAACACTCCTTTTATCATCACTTGTTCTTGTATTTTGTTTGCTTCCGTTATGAAATAGAAAAACACTTGAACATCGCTTCATGCAATGAAATGTTGATATTACAAATATTTCTCTAGACTTATCACTTGAGTCCCTTGTTCCCCTGTGATCTTCGACTTGAATTATATCGCTTCAGTCAACAGATACTCGCAATATTAATATGAAGAACTTTGGTGGCTATCAGCTCTCAAGATTCGACGAATTCCAATGTGATCCAAGCTTCAATCGACAGTGTGAACTTTACACTACATACTTTTACTAAGTTTTCTCCATTAAATGTGTGCCGAATGGGATGTTTGCTGCATTTTGTTTATGCGAGGTGATAGCTGAGAATGGGCCTAGGCAGGGTCATCTTTTTCTGTCTATAATGAGTCCCTGTTGAGCAACGTTTACGCAGGAATATAGGGAACTTCCACAATTCTCTTCTTGCTTGGGAGGCCTATTTTCTCATTTGTTCTCCGTACAGCTTTCCTTGTGTTAAGAGGACCAGAAGGCCTCTAGGCCCTAGCTATGTCAACTGTGTCATATTTCATGGCTGTATGTTGTATAGATTTATCCACGCCGCGCCAGTCAAGCTCAACTGGCTTCCTTGAAAGTATTTTGTTATGCGGTCACTTAACTTCAGCCTGTGGTCGTGGTCTTGGTCGTGGTCTACCATTGAAAGTATATAGGGTTTTGTAACTTCTTCTTCCCAAGAAGTCATTTCTCTCCCTTCAGAGGATTAAAGAAACCTTGCATCCTCAATGTAGTGCTTGAGCCACGCTCATATAGGTCAAAAGCAACGCTGTTGAAACTTTACAAGGGACTTGATGTGGAAATGGGGCGCAGCAATTGGGTAAAATGGGGCTGGGCACTATACCCCCAATTCCTTAATGTAATTTCTCTTTTTCTCTTTTTTCCTCCAAACTTTTTCAACGGCAATAATTTTTAATGATGTATTGCACCAATCGTTTGTCTCGGGGGGCGTATCACTCCCTCTAAAAGCGTACGAGATTTAAGAGAACAAAAGGATTTCTGGAGGATTTCTCTGTAAAACAAAACATTTCTGTGAAAAGAGTACAAGATATTTCTAGAGATTGATTTGCCCCTTGGTTTGCCTGAGGATGTATTTGAAGCCATGAATATTCTGAGGGTGTATTTGAAGCCAGGAATATTGTTAGGAAGATTACTGGACTGACCTAAGTAAGCGTACACCAACTTGTCTAACAAAAACATTGGAATAACAAAGTGAGGACATTTTATTTTACAAATCTGAAATCTCATAATCATTAACTTACGAAAGATGGAGTTGACTGCAGCTGCAAACACGAAGAAGCAGACCAAACAAAGTTGTCCTCCACGCCCCATCTTTACTTCGAGCTACTTCGAGAGGAACTGCAAGAAAGAGAATTCATTATCACTTATGAGAGGAAGGTTTTGGGGAACAGTAAAACGCTCGGAATATACGCATCTAGAAAAGCAAAGGTTACAGCGAAAATTCAAGAAAAAGGTGCGGAGCAACATACTGAAGTATGCTCCCCAAACCATTTTTCAAAACCAGAGCCGATGTTATGAAATCAGGAAAACTCCGCTGTACATAGACTATGTTTGTTTTCTACTTTGAAAGCCAAAATTGGTCGTATAAAATTTTTAACCGATGCTCGCTGCTACAACTATTACAACCGCTATCTCTGGTCAATCAATTGCCAATTAATATTGGCAAGGTAACATCCTTCGTCGAGCATTTTTTATTTCGAGCAGATCTCGTCTAACATTTCCATTTCTTGTGTCCTTTTGCTTCCTTTAAATCTTTGAACACTGAAACTTTCCAAACGCTACCTACATCAAGAGTGATCTACTCTGCCAAAGAATCTGACCTTCCTTCGTATTCGCGCCCACTTTCCTCGCTCCTGTAGCGAACGAACGGCTTTGCATAAAAGCTGCAAACAATCTTCCAACAAAACCACAAAATATTATCCACCAAACAAACTTCGTATCTTATATATCAAGCTATTCTACCTGGTATCTTGTTATGAAAATCAGAATTTCTGCCAAAATCTGCAAGTAAATTACCTCGCTTGCTCTCTCACAACGATATTAACAAAGTACTACTACATACAAACACATGGCATACATAGCATTNGTTCCCCTGTGATCTTCGACTTGAATTATATCGCTTCAGTCAACAGATACTCGCAATATTACCCTGAAAAACTTTGGTGGCAATCAGCTCGCAAGATTCGACGAATTCCAATGTGATCCAAGCTTCAATCGACAGTGTGAACTTTACACTAAATAATTTTACTAAGTTTTCACCATTAAATGTGTGCCGAATGCGATGTTTGCTGCATTTTGTTTATGCGAGGTGATAGCTGAGAATGGGCCTAGGAAGGGTCATCTTTTTCTGTCTATAATGAGTCCCTGTTGAGCAACGTTTACCGCAGGAATATAGGTAGTCTGCGGTGCGACCTCTACGGGGGAGGAAAAGTTGAGGAAAACTAGAATATAGGGAATATAGGGGACTTAGAAATCAGTCTAATAATTCTCCTTCATGTCGAGGCTCGTACTTCGGAACACTTCAAAATCGGGTGATTTCCTCTCTTTTTAAAGATACAAGTCCCACAATTCTCTTCTTGCTTGGGAGGCCTATTTTCTCATTTGTTCTCCGTACAGCTTTCCTTGTGTTGAGGAACAGAAGGCCTCTAGGCCCTAGCTATGTCAACTGTATCATATTTCATGGCTGTATGTTGTATAGATTTATCAACGCCGCGCCAGTCAAGCTCAACTGGCTTCCTTGAAAGTATTTCGTTATGCGGTCACTTAACTTCAGCCTGTGGTCGTGGTCTTGGTCGTGGTCTACCATTGAAAGTATATAGGGTTTTGTAACTTCTTTTTCCCAAGAAGTCATTTCTCTCCCTTCAGAGGATTAAAGAAACCTTGCATCCTCAATGTAGTGCTTGAGCCACGCTCATATAGGTCAAGCAAAGCTGTTGAAACTTTACAAGCGACTTGATGTGGAAATGGGGCACAGCAATTGGGTAAAATGGGGCTGGGCACTATACCCCCAATTCCCAAATGTAATTTCTCTTTTTCTCTTTTTTCCTCCAAACTTTTTCACTTAATCTTTAATAATGTATTGCACCAATCTTTTGTCTCGGGGGGCGTATCACTCCCTCAAAAAGCGTACGAGATTTAAGAGAACAAAAGGATTTCTGGAGGATTTCTCTGGAAAACAAAACATTTCTGTGAAAAGAGTACAAGATATTTCTAGAGAATGATTTGCCCCTTGGTTTGACTGAGGATGTATTTCAAGCCAGGAATATTGTTAGGAAGATTACTGGACTGACCTAAGTAAGCGTACACAAACATGTCTTACAAAAACATTGGAATAACAAAGTGAGGACATTTTACTTCACAAATCAGAAATCTCATAATCATTAACTTACGAAAGATGGAGTTGACTGCAGCTGCAAACACGAAGAAGCAAACCAAACAAAGTTGTCCTCCACGCCCCATCTTTACTTCGACCTACTTCGAGATTAACTGCAAGAAAGAGACAAAGTCGTAAGAATTCATTATCACTTATGAGAGGAAGGTTTTGGGGAACAGTAAAACGCTCGGAATAGACGCATCTAGAAAATCAAAGGTTACAGCGAAAATTCAAGAAAAAGGTGCGGAGCAACATACCGAAGTATGCTCCCCAAACCATTTTTCAAAATCATAGCCGATGTTATGAAATCAGGAAAACTCCGCTGCACATAGGTAGACTACGTTTGTTTTCTACTCTGAAAGCCAAAATTGGTCGTATAAAATCTTTAACCGATGCTCGCTGCTACAACTATTACAACCGCCATCTCTGGTCAATCAATTGCCAATTAATATTGGCAAGGTAACATCCTTCGTCGAGCATTTTTCTACTGTCCGTTAGCAGCAATGTTTGTTGATCACTGCTCCTTTTATTTCGAGCAGATCTCGTCTAACATTTCCATTTCTTTCGTCCTTTTGCTTCCATTAAATCTTTGAACACTGAAACTTTCCAAACGCTACCTACATCAAGAGTGATCTACTCTGCCAAAGAATCTGACCCATACCTTCCTCCGTATTCGCGCCCACTTTCCTCGCTCCTAGAAAGGATGTAGTGTAGCGAACGAACGGCTTTGCATAAAAGGTGCAAACAATCTTCCAACAAAACCACAAAATATTATCCATCAAACAAACTTCGTATCTTATATATCAAGCTATTCTACCTGGTATCTTGTTATGAAAATCAGAATTTCTGCCAAAATCTGCAAGTAAATGCCCTCGCTTCCTCTCTCACAACGATATTAACAAAGTACTACTACAAACACATGGCATACAGAGCATTGTNAACTTTCCAAACGCTACCTACATCAAGAGTGATCTACTCTGCCAAAGAATCTGACCTTCCTTCGTATTCGCGCCCACTTTCCTCGCTCCTGTAGCGAACGAACGGCTTTGCATAAAAGCTGCAAACAATCTTCCAACAAAACCACAAAATATTATCCACCAAACAAACTTCGTATCTTATATATCAAGCTATTCTACCTGGTATCTTGTTATGAAAATCAGAATTTCTGCCAAAATCTGCAAGTAAATTACCTCGCTTGCTCTCTCACAACGATATTAACAAAGTACTACTACATACAAACACATGGCATACATAGCATTGTGGGGTTCCTCAATCATATTCTTATGACACACAATTTCACAGCTTCTAATTATTTGCTGATGACATGCCAACGATGAGAAACAACAAGCATTCGCGCAAGTCAATTGTTTTGACTGTCCTGCAACTGAGTGTGTGCGCATAGTCTGGCGGAAGTAACGATAGAGAAAAACGCTGTTAGCTCTTGCTGTTCGTTTCACCCGCTAGAAATAAAATTGACAATCATTTGTTTTTATCCTTATTGTTATTGTTTCTATTATCGTAAATTACATTGCTAGAATTTTTTCTCCGAGAAAGAATTTTTCTTGCACTACCATGCTTTCTGAAAGAAGCTTTCACTTCTAGACTTCGGAAACGAGGAAATAAATTTCTTTCAAAATTCTTGGTTTGAGTCCTGCAATTCTTGTAATGCCTTCTTCATTTTAACCAGTGGCGGCCACTAGGAGGGGCGAGGGGTGCGGTCGCCCTCCAATTTTGAGGAAAACAATGCTCTTTTGTTCGAAAATAATGGATATAAACAATGCATTTCACCTGAAACAATAGCTTCAACAATATAATCGACGATAGATGCGCAAAATCGAAGTATCTTTTTCTCTGCCTGCGTCGAGCTCATTGGTCCAGAATGGCCAAAAACTGCAAAAATCGCGCGGGAAAATAGATTTCATAACGACTTCTTAGCGCAACTTTCTCAAGGCTCAATAAATGCAAACGATCGTTACTGCATCAACAGGACTGCCATATTCTAAGCTTATGCTAACGGAATGCTAACCTGTCCTACCCAACAAGGCTGTAACTAACTCGAATTCTGAAGAATGACTTGCTTTCAGTCTAGACTAGCTACGTGTCAAAACTGCGTATGAACGGAAAGTCTGAAAATTAGGGCTAATAATGATGCACCTTTAACACTGGCCTTCCTGGGTAGAGGGTCTCCAGACACAACCATTTTGAATAATAGCTTAAAAAACCGATTTATCAAAATATTTCTTGATTTTGAGCAAAGGATGGCGGGATCCAAATCGAGAGAAAAAGTCAATAAGAATTCGCCCATCCAATATAATTATATCTCCTCTTACCTCCACAAAACAGTAAATCTTGTCTCAAAAAATTCTCTTGAAATCAACAAAACAAATCGCCAACTAAAAGTCTTCTCACTGCTGCTGAATAAAAATTAGGAGTGTCACAAGCTGGCTCGTGACTATAAATTTTGGTTTTGAGGTTCAAAGCCAAGGGATCTAGACGACAAAACAACGCGAGCAGCTACCACAAAAAACAAAGAAGCCCTTACATCTAGCAGGAGCAAAAGTAAATCGAGAATTTTCGGGGCCTAGGACCGAGGAGACATCTTTCTTGGTGGTCAGTTATCTAATCTGTGTGGTATCAAGGTAGACCCTCCTAAAAACGTCGAAACAGTATCTTAGATTTAAAAACGGTGCATGTTGGAAAAAGTGATGGGGAAATACTGCGTTCAGCAAAGATCAAAATATGGAAAAGTATTGAGTCCCAGTTAGTTAGTTAGTCTAAAATACTCTGAGTCCTAGCTATTGCTACCTCCTACAACAATCTGCTCCTTCAACCATGGGCTTTCTGAAACGAGCTACTTATTCCTATAACAGTTTTTCTTCCCTATGAAAACAGGGCACACATGGATACAATGAAAACCGGGCACACATGGATACAAGGAAAACCGGGCACAGGGCACGGGCATAGGGACACAGGAAAGAAAATACTGTTGTAGGAACAACTCCCAAGCTTCAACCTGCTGTCAAACGAAGTCTCTGACCATAAGGGATGTTGTGGTAATGGTAAAGAT
Organism: Aurelia aurita; assembly: GCA_004194415.1. Lineage (NCBI taxonomy): Eukaryota > Metazoa > Cnidaria > Scyphozoa > Semaeostomeae > Ulmaridae > Aurelia > Aurelia aurita. Next base: position 3,114,274 of record REGM01000004.1, read on the forward strand.
GGTTGAAAACAAGAACTAAGGCCGTAAGTCTACAACATTCCAACGGGCACCTCCTGCATACCAATGAATACATGACTGGATATAATTCAGACAAGGCTAATCCAAAGATTACATGATTTATTATCAACATCATCACTTAACCAATCATTTTTTTGTGATTCATCGCCATGAAATGTTGGTTAGATTAGATTTGTGTACATAGCGAGTAGAGAAGTTAGCACAGTCAACAATAAAACGCAAAGGCTGCTTTCAAAACAGGAGTAAATAGGACAAAACGGTAAAACTGAAATAGTCAGGCTATTTCTGATGAAATCAAAGTAAATCTTACAGTTTTCATTTCGAATCAAAGCATGTCGTTTTGGTCAACATAAAAGGGGTCTGGGCCGAGGAAATTTGGCGCCAAAATTTTAGAGGAGAGCGGTTGCGATGCCAAGTAGACTCGCTATAATCGTCGTAATTTAGCCCTTGCTTGAACTGGAACGCATCACTTAAAGCGACAACAACAACAACGATAAGTGTAAGTTTGGACCTTGTAAAGTAAGCCATATGCTTAGACTGACTGCATGAGTCTCACTTTAGCGCACTGAATTGAATAGTTTAGCTTCAAGCTTGCATGGGCGTTAAGATTTGATGGAGAAATTGGAATGGAGCAAATACATGGACTAACGTTGTCTAATGCTGAGGCATGACTTATCCGTCCCGAAAATCCGTCCCAAAGTATGAAAACTGGTGAAAGAAATGTAACAGAAAGAAACAGAAGAGAAGGCCTAACGAAAGGAAAGTTGATGCACATTTCCATAATTCTTGTGAGAGAGGATTTTCACAACGTCGCTCGAAAGCCACAAAGTCTTGACGCGCTAATGGCACTGTTTGAAATGAAATATCTATCACTCATGTAGGATTTGTCAGAGGACTTATAAAATCAACAAAAAGCTGGAAATGTCATTACAGTTCAGACGGGGATTCAACGCGAATGTCACGCTTGTAGCATCGGACAAAGTGACAAAACTTTCGCGGGCCAACACGCTAACTTTTGAGGTGATGTTATCAGGTATTTTTAGACACTGTTTTACGCCCAAAGATTAAAATGACATCGGTGTGAATACAATAACAAAGGAAAGCGAAACCAAGGTCATATTTCAAAGGTTTTCTTGAAATTGTATTATTTTGGATAAACACCGGGAGGGAGATACAAACGGAGAAAGAACTGTATTCACATTTTTTCAACATGGATTGGCCTAAATTTTTCTTAATTTCCTAGCAGAATTTCCAATTTTAAAGCTTAAAGTTGATCTCTTATTGTCCTTACTTTTAAAAGCAAAAAATATCAAGTTACTTTAAAAATCTTTAAAAATAGGGTTACCGATATAGAAGCCAATGATCTTTCCGAAAAAGAGGTTTCTAAATTATTGCACCCTCTAATTTCAATGTATGTAACTGAAAGCAAACTTTTATAAAAGCTAGGACCCATTAAAAATACATGAAGGGCATTTTGGCACAAAAAAACACTTCATATTTTGGCCTATCCCTACACTGTTTTCATAAGAACAGGTTTCGTAGAAGAAAAACAAGGAAACATCACCATCCTTGCAAATGAGAAAAGCAAATTAGGAGAACGACATCTGAATCCGCCAAAACATGTTTTGTCCTACCTCACTGAGTGAATTGGACCTATGGTCATGATGTGGGTTGACTGCCAGCCCAAAGAACCTAATAACAATTAGTTCGCCAAGGTTTGGAAAGAAATTTAATAGACAGACGCCGAGGGCAATTTTCTCCAGACTTGCTAAGGTGAGAGCCGCAGTAGGCCATATCTAACGATATTTTTCAGACCAAGCAAACTAGATGGCGGATCTTAAAACATCTTTTTATACAGTCCAACGCCAGTTAGATGATTGCAATTGCGAAGTGATCGTTCGGGGGAAATTTCCACGCGCAGCGCATGCGCATAACTTTCTTTTATTGCCATTTCCTTTACTCCACGAGCTGCTCAGCAATGTCAAATTGAATTTCTCGAACAGTTTTCAAATAGAATTTCTTTTTTAATTGGACTCTTGAGGGGTTTTAGTAGTTTTTTGAAGTAGTTTTTTCTTACACCTTTTTGCTTTTAACTCTGTATGGTCTTGTTGTATAGATGCTTTTTTATTAGTGCAGTTTAGAAATTTGAGAATGAAATGAAAATTAAGACAAAACAAAAATTCAAATCGACTTAATGCTGTCGTTGTTGTTGTTGTTGTTGTTGCAATAGTTCTAGAGGTTATCAGTTCAACTAAAAAGCGAAACTTGTGATGTAAAAAGATGTTTCTCAGGTTGAATTTCATAGGTGTACTATGTCGCGCGTTCTACAATTGAATTGTATAGCAACAAAAACTCTCGCTCTTTGTTTGACGCTTGTGTAGTTCTAGCCAATGAAATCAGTTAAAATGTACCGCGCGCAGCATTTTTGCACTTGGTTGAAATCCAGCTATACAGTTGCAGCTTCATCATATTTGGTAAAAAATCCTCTCCCGTAAAACTTGTACAGTGTACAAAAGCAATTCCGCGTAAAATGGCTCCATGCGAGAAATGCTTTGAATGAAGGAGAAACGTTCTTGCGACGCGGTTGGTCATTGCATTCTCCCAATTGCATTCGTTTGAGTCACCCTCAAAGATGTCCACAATAATAGGGAATTTCCGTCGCAAAATAGTTGAAATGAAATCCTATATGTATTAGTGATAAGTACGAATACACGTGGGAAAATTCTAGGATAAGTCTAACCTGAAATTTAATTACTAGCCTCTTCAAACGTAAACCGCAAGTTATGCTCGAACGTAGGTTACGTGCTGGTTACGTGCGACTCTAATGTAGCGGTAAATGGGCCTAAGTGTGTTCGCACCATCAAAAGCAACGTTGAAGAAAGTAAATTCACGAGGACCAAATTAGGCTTGACTAACTAACCCTAACTTTAGAACATTTCCCTCGCTTCACATATCATATCTTGCAAAACCTACGGTTTTAGGTGGGAAAACGATACTCTTGCTCATCATATAATGTGTATATGTCGTAAAAAAACGTAGAGAAACAGGCGCGGCGAGGGGACCAATTTTGCTCCTGCAACCGACTCACCTCGTAGCCCCTGTGAAGTTTCTACGCATATGCAATGCAAATTTGCCCTCTCTTAGTCAACGAAAAGATAAAGATAAATTAATTTAAATAATCATTGACCCACTGACCTATAGAAACGTTGGCCTAACAGTTAATAATCAAAATCCAACAGATAGAACCACAGTAGAAATTCCGCAATGAGCACTGGGAAGCCAACGGTAATTCGCACAACAGTCAGCTTTACAGCAGGAACTCATGTGGGATTCAATTCACCTGGCTCACATGCATGTATAAAATGCGGGGCAGTCTCGACAAATCAAATCCTGCAGGAAGACAGACAAGCATCCAGGTTAGAAAAAATAATGATGTTAAATATCCTGGACTGTCTTTAAGTTTAAACCTCTCCTGCAAGCTACACACAGTTCCCAACTATTTATTACAGAGTCGAACCTTTATCTGCAATGGAGGCCTAATAGTTTTCATTATAACATCATTTTGAATTGACTGCTCTTTCGATCCATTGGTAAAAGTTCCGCTTTCGACTTGAAATTGGGAAAAGATCGCAGGGAAAGGACATACCTTTAGAGATCTATTTACCACACCACTTGGCCCAAATACAGCCAATCTCCTGCTATGGTAATTGTTCAAATAAACAAGGGAATTTTTGCAGAATTTTAAGACCTCAAACAGACTACTGGAAGGAGACAGATAAATTTTACTGTTTTTTATATGATTTTTGATAACGAAAATCCAACGATAAACAATCTTTGGAATGAAAATCTGCTAACAAAAAAAATATAAAGCAATGCAAAAGTGGGAACATTGGCTCTCTTGGTTCACTCCAGTTCCAATACCCCTAATCTAGGCACAAAGTTCTTCTTTTGTTGGAGTTACCCATACTTCAAGTTCACGGAAGTCAATTATAAAGCCTTGACGTTCCTCGTGATGTTTCTTCTTATCTCTTTGACTGTGCAAGGTGACTGCAAGGTTAAGGCTAAAGTTGAATATCTGTTACACTGTGACATCCATTATGAATCATTGTTATTTATTGACTGTAGGAAAGTTAGGATCAAATTTATCTGGAAAGAACATTATAAAACCATGGGTGGCAGGACATCATTTAAATAGAGACTGAAAGGATAAGAGAAACCCCACAATCGAAAAAACCAGCAAACCCACAATCGAAAAAACGACGTGCACGCGAACAGTACCACTCGGGGTAGATATTAGTGGCGTTGAGTGACTTGGCGAGTAAGCCAAGAAAGGATGAAATTCAATGAAAACGAGATCCGGATTTAGAGATTAACAAGATACCGTTAACCTGGATTCTCATGGATAAGGCAATAAACTACTTCCTGCGATAGGTTTACTCAATATAGAATGCCGACGTTTTTCAATAATATATGCCAATAACAAAATTGGCATTGGATATACTCTTTCCTGGACTTGCCCAAGTCGCTACACTACAGCCTTTCTAGGAGCGAGGACAGTGGGCGCGAATACGAAGGAAGGTCAGATTCTTTGGCAGAGTAGATCACACTTGATGTAGGTAGCGTTTGGAAAGTTTCAGTGTTCAAAGATTTAAAGGTGATACTGGGTTCATGAGCAGGAATGATTGAATACTGGAATTTTTCAAACTGTTTATCCGACGATTTGCCTTGATCATTGAAAAAATGGCTTTGATCAGTGTAAAAAAGTTCTCTTAACACTTTTTTCCA
>REGM01000004.1:3121237-3141624 GCA_004194415.1 Aurelia aurita
CAGTGGCGGCGCCAGCCGCCAAGGAGTGGGGGGGACGAATATAGAATTGGGGGTCCGGGGGCGGAGCCCCCGGAAAAATTTTCGGGGCCACGCCCTTTTTAATGCTAGGAAACGCCCTTTTACCCATAGGGAACGCCCTTTAATTGCCTGTTAACACTGTGGAGGAATGAGGCTGTCAACATCTTGGGAGTCACCAGTCGGAAAAATTGATAAGAATTTTTTCTACGAAACAAAAATTGCAAAACAACGCTGGCTAGTTATTAAGATGAAATATATTAGAGGCTTAACTATTAACATCAAATATAAATCATCAGGCCTCTTCTCGAGCTAAAGTTGTTTTGGATAAGAAACAAGAGATTATAAATGTACCAAAAGTTTTTAAAATTCTCATACATCGGCATGGAAGCTCCTATGCCTTCGTCAACTTTCACAGCAAATGTATGAAAACGTGCTTCTGTCTAAATTCTAGAAACTACTCCACTGATACCATAACTATAATAATACCGAGCTATGCATAAGAAACAACGAGGACAAAACACTTATTCGGATTTCCTACACTTTTTGAATAATTTCTTTCATCAGTCAAATTTTGTTAATGTTTTTGACGATAAGAAAGTTTAGCTCGGTTTACTTGACTCACATTACTCGACAATAGGAACGATGAAAGTACCTCGCTAAAATCTCACCTCCCCCCCGACATTTTCTCATCGGATTTAGATGAATTACAAAATTGATCCTGGCGAGAACTGGGGGGGACGTGTCCCCCCCAGTCCCCCCCGTGGCGCTGCTACTGTCCGACTATATTCCAACTAAGTCTATGTCCAAAAACATAAGAAAAAGGTTTTGTAACGATATTCAATTATCACCTTGACATGATACTGCCAGATCTTCTATTATCATAGTCCTTATCATCATATTCCTCATAGATCTATTATCATTACTATCTTTGATATTATGATTATCATAACTAATATTACCCCCGATATTACCATTATTATTATTATTATTGCTATGATAATTACAATTATTATCAACAGTATCAATAATAAAAATAAACAATAAAATTAACAATAGAAACACAACTGCTACAATACAAACATTTCGATATAAAATATTCGTCATTATCAATACCATTATTCTTATTGCTATTTTCATGATATTATTAGCATTGTGTACCACATTTTAACCATCTGTTATTCACTTTCGTATAATAAACCACAAGAACGGAGATTTTAGCAACTGCATTACCAGTGTACGAGATCTCACTATCCATGATCCAAAATTTGCTCACGAACCACCAAAGCAGAACACCTCTGGAAGGACCATTATGGAAACAAGGTCGCACTGACCTTTTAATGCTATCCCTGCCATTTTAACCTGGGGTGTTTTTAGATTAAATCTTTAATTTTTATATTTGTAATATATTATACACTGGCAATTAGATTTCTTTTCTTTTCCTAAATTTATCTTACATTTACTTTTTATAAGGCGAAATTTTACATACATACATACATAGAAACAGACTGCCCTGTCTTTTAGTTTTCCCTGAGCGTCTTTGTTAAACAGATTTCAAATACAAAGGATAATAAGAGTCAGTGATCCTCAAACCAGGGTGGTAACATTCGGGTTGTCTGTCGACTGTCTGCTTTTAAATCTCTCCATTAAATTATTCTTAAAAGTTTGTAAATGTGGAGAATTATGTCTTTTCCCATTGCAAAAATAGTCACCTTGTAAACGCGAAGAATGCGAACAAGGTTAGTCTCTCAGCCAACAATTTACTTTCCCATACAGTCCTTTGCCACGTGAATGTTGAAAATAATCAATAATAACAAAAGGAGGGTGATGTTTTCGATATATGATTTTATNTTTAGTTTTCCCTGAGCGTCTTTGTTAAACAGATTTCAAATACAAAGGATAATAAGAGTCAGTGATCCTCAAACCAGGGTGGTAACATTCGGGTTGTCTGTCGACTGTCTGCTTTTAAATCTCTCCATTAAATTATTCTTAAAAGTTTGTAAATGTGAAGAACTATGTCTTTTCCCATTGCAAAAATAGTCACCTTGTAAACGCGAAGAATGCGAACAAGGTTAGTCTCTCAGCCAACAATTTACTTTCCCATACAGTCCTTTGCCACGTGAATGTTGAAAATAATCAATAATAACAAAAGGATGGTGATGTTTTCGATATATGATTTTATTTAAATTCGCATGTGTATTTAAAGTTGTTGTCCAGTAATATAATCATTTTCATAACGGATTGATTGTAAAAATGAATAAGAAATTTGGGCATCCTGGAAGTCATGCTTGTGTTTTTAGCTGTAAACAAAAATACTTGAATGGAAAAATAATGCATCGTTTCTTAAAGTAGATTGCTCGCAGCAAATTGTTGTAAACAACTTTTATAACATTGCTTAATGTGTCGATACCATGTCAGTTAATGAAAATATTCGCAAACAAATTTAACGAACTGATCTTGATAGAGCGTCCTCCAAAATATGCTGGTGGGAACATGCTGTAAGCTGCACGATCAAAACAATCCAACGACTGTTATCCAACGTGGCATATATAAAACTGCAAAACTGAGTATAATAAATAAAGACTTACTTTGAGATGAAATCTTTCTTGTCTAACTCTGCGATCCTGTGTCCCAATGAGACAATAATAATTGCAAACGCCTACAGTACAATAAAGTCCTCACTGATCCACTTCGGTCACCGCAGCGGGCTAAAGAGTAAAATACGAACAAAATGAATTGTTAACCAGAATTTAATCAAAAGCTGCGCACACTCTGACCATTGCCAAGTGAAACACAGCTTTCACGTTGGTTCTAAAGCCACTAAGCTAAATTTAAACTTCCTGAGGTGACAAAAATCACCACTTATCAAGAACGATTATCAGACGGATCCCGCCTCCATAGCCAACGATATATGTTCTCCGCAGTGCCTTTACGAAAATGAGACAGTCTATACAACTTTGAGCTTACCAATGATATTGGTATTTACTAGGAGAGAGTATAGATCTCTTGCCAGGAAAAGTTTCGAACGAGAGGCTCAATCTGATAAATAGCGGGTATTCCTTTTCCTGGAAATAATGTGATGGACTAAATTTTCTTACGAATTGCTAATTCGAACCTTGTTTTTTACGAGGCAAAGAAGTTATATTCAATATGGATACTTATAAGAATGAGAGTGCGTTCTTCCTCCATTGAATGAAGGCATTCCCTCTCTTTATCTCTTTAAAGTAAAAAAAATTCCTAATATTTTTGGAGCCATGATATGCTCCTCAGGCCGTGATACAGTCATTGCATTTCCTAACAAAAACAAACTGACACAGAACTGACAGCGTCAAACCATTTGTCGCTTCTCTATGATACCCTCTAGATTTTCAAGGCTTGCTTTTGTTTTGGAGAGAGCATCTAACGATCTTGAAACACGCTGAAGTTTTCATAAAGGATAGGATCTACAGTTGCACTACGATAGTTTTCCATAACAAGATTTCCATTTCCTGGCATACAGCCAGTTGAACAGCCTCCAAAATAGGCCACGGGTTTGTCTTTCCAACCAAGATATTTTCATAATTTACCCATGTATTTATATATCGCTTATTGTGATCTTCAGCTTATTAACATTTAATAAAAAGATCATTTGAACTTGCTGTAATCATTTTAATTGATCTACCATCTCCGGATGGAAAAAATCTTAAACATATCTTTGGTACATCTTGGTTTGAGCTTGTTCCAAGAGTTGTAGTTCTAATTTAGCAGCAGCCAAAAGGAAAGCATTCAGCAATTTGCAGTGGCTAAAGCGAAAACATGTGCAAATTCTGAGCAGCCATTTGCAAAGGCACTGCAATGCTAAGGCAGAAGGCTCCCCTACATTTAGAGCAAAGCAAAATGTGTTTGCATCATTTGCTTTTGCACCTATGCACCATGTGGGCCATAAGAGCAATTCATTTTAGATGCAAAAATTCGCTGCGCCTATAATAAAATTTGACGAAGAAGGAATCTTGCATCGGGCAATTCGCGATTTTTCTCAAAAAAGTACACTTTGAAGAGAGAAAGGTTGTTAAACTTCTGGCATTTCTTCCTGATAAAATACCACCCTTATCAAGGTACTACATCAAATGACTGCCACAAGAAAATAATAGAAAAATCATCTATTGAGCACTGCTTATTTGCTCCTTGATTTCGATTAGACCTCCAAAATTCGCGGCACGAAGTTCGCACATGTCTTGACCACTGATCATCTGTATGCGTAGTGATCAAAATGATCGCGAAAATTGCTCGTAAACCAACAGATTTTGTTTACTTAAAAATACATTGAGGTTGCGTTGACGTAGATTTTGGTAGAAGGCCTGTCAGCGTTTAAGTGTGTTATTATCGATAAACGTAATTAAACATGGTATTGCGATGCGTGGCCGGCGAATCACTTTCAGACAACTCACAGGGCAAAGCTAGCTATCACAACCAGCTAAAACTAGAACAGAGTTGCAGTGTCACTATTTACTACAATTTACTTTACTGGCCACGTACTTGGTGCCAAAAATATCTTTTTGTTAACTCTTTGCGTAATAGTGAAAGAGCTAAAAAATATCTAACAATTTCATGCAGATTAAGTATCCCCAATTTTTGAACTCCAACAATCAATGTTCTAAAAGAGGCCTAAATTCTGAAGGTAATAATACGAGGAGGCCAAACAGTTCTCCATAAAGATTTCTAAATTTGGATTTTCATTAAGTACAAATTGTCACGTGCACTACATTTTCAACAGATTTGATTGGTTGGCTCAGAAGAAACATCAATCAAGGTGCGGGATCTTTTGTTGATAAACAATGATGTCACGTTCGAGCAGATTTGATTGGCTTGCTTGAAAGCAACGTCAATAAAAGAGCCAACTCTTTTGTTACCATTAGATGACGAAATAATTCTGTGAATGACTCTACACTGCAGAGGAGTCTGGACCGAGCAAAACAGGGTAAAATTACATGCGATAAATCAAAGCGTTCGCTTCAACCTGAGGTCGTTGAATGGTCGATAAAACTCTAATAATCTTGCGCAATTTTCCTTGCTATACCTTCCAGGCTCTATCCCATTCATGGATTAATTCACGTGCTGAAGTTTGAAGCTTAGCCACTGTGGGAATATGGGGCTTCAGCTATTTAGCAATGAGAGATTCGCGTTCGTTTCTAACACTTAAAAGCATAGCGGTTTTCCACATGGCTAGAGTTGCCATGCGACAGCATTTTCTGAGGGTAGTTTCTTGGCTTGAGTTTTCAGTTATGCGATACTTTGATAATTCTATAGATAGACAGCTCAGTAAAAATGATATTCTCTTTCAATCATTTAGTCGTCGCGAAAAACCATACTTGTGAGGTTACTTAATTATATGTGGCCATCTCTACATCCGTAGTGCTATATCGAATGTTTTTTTGTAGTTTCGTAGTATCTTTTTACTGAGGCCTTACATTAGAAAAGATGGTTGTCTTTACTCTCAGGTGTTATGGGATATCAGGGGCGCATCTAGGGGAGTTGTGGGGGTTGCAACCCCTGCCCTTTTCGGCAGAGAATAAAGGAAAACAAGCATGTNGTTTTCAGTTATGCGATACTTTGATAATTCTATAGATAGACAGCTCAGTAAAAATGATATTCTCTTTCAATCATTTAGTCGTCGCGAAAAACCATACTTGTGAGGTTACTTAATTATATGTGGCCATCTCTACATCCGTAGTGCTATATCGAATGTTTTTTTGTAGTTTCGTAGTATCTTTTTACTGAGGCCTTACATTAGAAAAGATGGTTGTCTTTACTCTCAGGTGTTATGGGATATCAGGGGCGCATCTAGGGGAGTTGTGGGGGTTGCAACCCCTGCCCTTTTCGGCAGAGAATAAAGGAAAACAAGCATGTTGAAACAAGTTCATAGTGCCGATGAGCGTGCAAATGCCCCATTTCTACCATACAACCCCTGCCCTTCAAATTTCCTAGTTGCGCGCCTGAATATGTCTCCGCAAAAGCAACAAAGCAAGTCCTGTGTAGACAGAAAGAGTTCTCTCAGCTCTATTCTTCGCATAATTCTCGTTGTTCATTGTTCCTCGCCGTTTTCACACTGCTCTGATTTGTATTCAAAACAACAAGGGCGGATTTTGCAACAATAGTATGCGTTGATTTTGATTGAAAAGCCAGCAGAAAACGATTAGCATTCGCAAACACAGGGATTCCTATTGCCAATTTTTCAAGTCATGATTTCCTCTCTTAATAGCCTCGTTTCGCATGCACAACAAATGAGTTAGCTCTCCAGGTTTCAGGCTCTTTTTGACGTCTGCTTTGTTTACATTTACGACTTGACTAATCGGCCATAGTAATCTCATTGTTTGCAGTTGTTATTTGCTTTATAATGGCTTGTCACTCAAAAGTAGTAAATGCTATTGTTACAACATCCGTCCTTTTTTGCAACAACTGGAAAAATTCGCTAAAGAAGGCGAAGAAAAAATCCAGCAAATATTTACTTACCAATTACAAAAATATATTCAGCCTTGTCTCAACGTTTCTTCTTGAATCTATAAAGAAAAAAGTAACCTTTAACGTAAATATAAGGAGGAAACGTTCAAGTGGCAAGTCTGCAATATAAATAAAACGTTTAAATATAACCATTTGTTAGCTAGTTCTGTATTGGCAAGGCATCATTGACAAGTACCCGAGACTCCGTTCATAGTAAACAAGTTATCTAAGGCGTAGTTGGTAATAGTAATACGAACAAGTAAACGAGTGGATTTCCTATTTACAAGGGGATGCTAAAATGGAAATAAATAAATGACGTAGATGAAAGCAAGTAGCAATATATGTGCGCAGACTATCTTCGTGCTCGATAGTGTATCTGTAGCTGTTCCAACCTGATTCTAACTTCGTGAGAGTAATAATATGAAAGAAGAAATGATTGTTTTCAACGTTTGATTGTGGTCGGTAGGATAACATGTATTTTTAAGCTTTAAGAAAAAAGTTTCAACTACTAAATGCACAAAAACTTTGTGTCAAACAATCCTAACGAGCTGTCTCAAAGTCGAATTTCCACCAAAAACATCGGGATCTAGTCCCCTTCCTAAAAGGATTGAATATAGATTGCAGAGATTAGCTCAAGTTGATTAGGCCACAGGAGGCTAGATAACAGCCACTGGGCGAAAGCTTGTTTCCCATAAAATTCAAATTTGATCATAACAGTTTTTGAATTCGAAGATCTGCGATTTATCCAATAAATCACTAGCCTGCGTGCAGACTTTGTTGGTCACTGGGGAGGAGGGGAAATACAGGAACTCCTCCCCAGTGGCCAACGAATAAATAATAAATCACGCATTCTTGTCTCTTTTCCTCCATGGTAGTGGCCCATTTGAAATTGCATTGGGACGGCCAGGAACTTTGTTATCAAAAGAAATCTAAAAATGTTAGGGCCTTGAGTTTCCGTTATCACTGGGTCTATTTCCCAGTGCCAGTTTCACGACAAAAACAGCTCGAGAGCCAAAAGGTTAATTTAACTTCGTATGAGGTTAATTTTATACGAGATAGGAGCTGATCCGTATCTAAGTCCTGACTGGAAAAGAATGTTAAAGTTGTTATGGGATCTAAAATCTTGCAAAACCTCTCAAGCTTGGATGATTGAAAAAACAGCAACAATCAGTTTTTGCGATTAGTATCCTGGATTCTGTGAAAGATGTCTCCAATTTAGAATGAACGTTTCTCTGGTGCCCATGCCTCTGGTGAAAGCAACGTTCATTGACAACGGGCACCAGGCTGCTCCTAGTTTAAAGATCTGGGCTATGGGCAGACGGCGAATACTTAGGATGTTAGACTCGAAACGCACTATGCTTGCAGAGACAAGGGCGATATGAAAATGCACAGTTAAAGGAAGAGCTGTGAGAGAAAACAGTCTCCAGTGGCAAAACTTTATGCCATAAATATAAGCCGAGAGGTGACGTTTACAGAGCTACGAAGACAGTAAATGCTATGGAANAATCTAAAAATGTTAGGGCCTTGAGTTTCCGTTATCACTGGGTCTATTTCCCAGTGCCAGTTTCACGACAAAAACAGCTCGAGAGCCAAAAGGTTAATTTAACTTCGTATGAGGTTAATTTTATACGAGATAGGAGCTGATCCGTATCTAAGTCCTGACTGGAAAAGAATGTTAAAGTTGTTATGGGATCTAAAATCTTGCAAAACCTCTCAAGCTTGGATGATTGAAAAAACAGCAACAATCAGTTTTTGCGATTAGTATCCTGGATTCTGTGAAAGATGTCTCCAATTTAGAATGAACGTTTCTCTGGTGCCCATGCCTCTGGTGAAAGCAACGTTCATTGACAACGGGCACCAGGCTGCTCCTAGTTTAAAGATCTGGGCTATGGGCAGACGGCGAATACTTAGGATGTTAGACTCGAAACGCACTATGCTTGCAGAGACAAGGGCGATATGAAAATGCACAGTTAAAGGAAGAGCTGTGAGAGAAAACAGTCTCCAGTGGCAAAACTTTATGCCATAAATATAAGCCGAGAGGTGACGTTTACAGAGCTACGAAGACAGTAAATGCTATGGAAAGTTGAAGGGCGTTGCCAGTAGGTATGAGCAATTTCTCGTAGAAAACAAGCACGGATACATGCTAGCAAATTTGGCCTAAAAATCTACACATATGCTCGCCAATTATAACCGCCCTTGGTAGAGATAACTGGCAGAGAAAAAAGAAAACTACTTTAGGCTCCTCCTGAGTCGCTACTACAACCTCTTCCGAAAGAAGATATAGCAGGTAGACTTTACAAGTGTCCTCCCAACACAAAGTCCCGTTTGGCTAATTTTAGTCTGGCAGAAGCAATACCACATGCTTTATTTAGTGGCTATTTTCAGACCCTAAATATATACAACATGGGACATGAACCTGTTGTATATTAGGCGTTTTATCAATTAAACAATTTAAGATATCAATTTTCTGGAATGAGAACCTTTTAATGATCTGAAGTTACTCTATATAGCTAATTCAGTCTTTTTATGATTAGGCCTGGTCTGCGGTAATATCTGCAGACAAATCGCTGACTTCCGATCGTACGATAACTCTGGTCTGAATTTCTCCATCAAAGATTTGAGAAGATGTCTCCAAGAACAGCAGCACCAAAAGATGTTTTGACTTAGGAAAATATGCTGCAGAAGGGGTGGTCTCTTTAGAACTGAAAAGTCAATAACAACAGCTTCTACTCTGAGCACACACTCCTTGGCAGGGCCCAGGTTGAAAAGCAAGTGATACCGACCGACATCGACCGACATGACGTTGAACGCTGGACAATTTAGGTGCTAGGACATATTCTAAAAATTTCACCATCACGCTTCTTCAAATATTTCAAATATACCTCAAAGTTTATTCATCATTGAAGAAAACTTGGTTCTCATTTGACGTTAGGTTATGGCCTAAAATGACAGTTTTGCTTGTCAAAATAGTTTTGTTTATATGTATCCTATTTTTTTTGATACCATCTTTATTCGTTGTTGCTGTTGTTGTTCCGAATTAGACTGATTACGATGAGCGATGAGTCCCAGTAATCGCTCATCAAAACGAGACTTGCACCAAACTGAGACCGCTCATACTGTTTGAGCGTCCATCAGTTTATCAATAGCGATGACTACGACTTTGTAATCAGTCTAGTTCCAAATTATAGATGGAGACAAAAAAGGAAACAATAATTTAAGGGGGAGAACCAAAATGGAATACAAATGAAGGTGGTAGCAAAAAAATAACACCTATCACGTTTCCTCAACGAAAAATAGTCATCCTCTGATGTGTAAATGCGGCCTAAATCTAAACACCAAAGCCCACTAAAGCGTTAATTCCCGAATGAAGTCATCTCACGATACCCTACAACATTAAAATAATTTCCTGTTGTCAGATCAAGAAGTGCTACTTTATCCCTTTTCTTTCATGATTTATGCGAAGATTATAGAGTTCGTCACACCTTTGAAACTTTAGAGTGTACCGATTTCATAAAGATTTTTCCGTCTAAAAATATGCCAGGGTTCAAAAACACTATCCTTGGAGTTGAAAGCATTGCAGGCTCAATGCTCATTACATGAACGGTAGCTTTACTCCTCCACATGAGCTGATACACGTCGATACAATACAAATACTTCGCTGAAGTGACAATGACAACACCAATTCAATTTAATACGGAGAATACGCCGAGAAGCTTGCGTAATAAGGCCTGTAGGGTCTTTGGGTAGATTTGTTCTTTGGTGGTACAAAATGTCCTCGAAAAAATAATGAGTAATAGCTCAAGGCTGCAGCTGCGGAAAGCATATTTCTCATGGCCCTCTTGCTTGCTTTTATAGGGGATCGTGAAAGGAAGACTGCATCTACTAATCATCCGCTGTAATAAGTACGCCCTTTTTTCTTCAAATCAAACGATAAGATTCCGTTATCATATATACACCCCCCTTTCATAAGCGTTCTCGCTGTCCTAGCAACCCCTCATTTTAAATTTAAATACGGTTATCTCTTAGGCGTTGTTGACTAAAAACCTTTGTAAATGAAAAAATAAGCGTATCGGGCATAGCAATTCAACAGTAGTCCTCCCTGACATCTTGGCACTACGCATTACGTATCGGGCATACTAGTGATTACATCATGGCATGAAAATGCAACACTGTATTCACCGTCGAAAGAATGAGATAGCCCGTGCCTTCTTCTACACGCCTGGCGGAAAGTGTTCGAGTTGTGCTGTGCTCAGGCACCACAAAAAGTACCGGTGCCTCTGTGAGTTTGCTAGGCCGGATGGGAAAGGCATCGCACGATATCCCATGTTGCATGATGGGTAATAAATCACGTCGCAATTTAAGGCACACAAATGATAGTTCCTAAAATAATTGCGCTATTAATGTATCATAACGGACTTTACAGATAATTTTCACCTGGTTTCTGTTTCTTGAATTAATCTTGCTCCCCCGCGAGACAAGGCATCGTGTAAGGCAATAAATTATATGCATATGTTTCAAATGTAGTCATTGACAGCGATTCGAAAATTCTCATATTGGGAAGCTCTCTAGACTTATTACCTGAGTCCCTTACCTCCCCGCTATTTTAAAGTTGAATGACATCACTTATGTTAACAGAGACTCAAAATATTACACTGAAACCTTGGCCCTATTTAGGCAATCGCCACAAGATCTTGTAGATGCAGGGATACAAGGGACTTGGGTCTCCCTTAAAAGACTGATACCGCTTGTCCCGTCAATAGGTCACACAACTGACCTTTGACAGTCTTGCCATTCTCAAACTTTGGAAACTATAGCTGCAATGCCGTGTATGCGTAGGGAGGGGTGCATTTATGCTGTGAATGAAGAACTCACATTCATTTATGAACAAGACATCTTGTTTTCCCACATTCTTAGAATATGCCTTACTGCTAAAAGTATCCTTGCAACATTCTATGGTTTAATTAAGAAAATCAGTAACGCTGTGTGATTGTCAGTTGAAGCGTAGGGGTATATTTACACTGTGAACGGAAAAGCATTAATTTATGAACAAGACACCTTGTTTTGTCACTCTCTGACGGTAAGCCTTGCTTGAAAAATTAGTATCCCTGCACAACTTTCTGGTTTACATGTGAGAGTACGTCATGCAATAGGCCTACTAATGAGAATTTTAGTATGAGTAGAGGGGCATTTACACTGCGAATGAACAACACATTCATTTGTGCTGTGAACAGGACACCTTGTCTTGTCACACTCTTAGAATAAGCCTAGCTTCAATACGTATCTGTACAACTTTTTTGGTTTACACATGAATTAACCTACGAGTTTATTAAAGCTTTGGCTAGTGGGTTGTGAGCTATCTTTGGACCAGTGCTTAGGGCTGTATCAAACATGATCAAACTCATATCAGAAGATTTGTAGCCATGGTTTCACGACATAACATGAAGTCGAGATTAGAGAGGAGTCAAGCTGAGACCACATCACGTAGATAACGTTTCATGAATTTACTCCTGTCAAGTATTTTTAACATTGGTCAACCAAACCAAAATGGTGTTAGGCCTTCCAGCTTCTATCTGTGGATACTAGGTGTTGCTTAGTTTTTACACTCCCCCGCAAGATCCGAAAATGAATCATTCGTCGTGTGAACTGCTGGCCGTGGATTCTCACTCTTACATTTTGAAACTATGCAAGCATGCAAACATGGCTTTAAGTTGAGAAAAATACGCAAATAATGTCAAAAACGTCATTTCCTCAAAGGACAATTCCGGGGTTGATATGATTGATGATAAAATGAAAGATTATACTGTTATGAATGGTGTATCGTACTTTTTTCCAACTTTCTATGTCTTTTCTCTGCGAAATTACATTCAAAATCTGCGACAAATGCGTAGTGACGTCATTAAGCACAAGGTCAGAGCGTTTTCTGACGCCACGTTCAACGCGAGAATGAGGCTGCCCTATTGTTTTCTTACCTCTGAATCGTGACTAGCCTCCTTATCGTGTACTCGTGGAAGAAAATGGAGACCGATGGAGGGACATTTGGCCTAAATTACCAAGATGTTTATTGAAATGACAGCTGAAACACAAGTCTAAATGCGGAAAAACGTTTTTCATTTGATTCAGGAGATGGTAAGTTTGTTTTCTAACATTAATTTTACAAACCCCGGAATTGTCCTTTAAGAAATGAAAACTTTGTGTAAGGTGGTAGTGCCCACAACATACGAACGTAAGGTGGCTTATAAATTTGAGTGCCGGTGTGATGCCATGTACGTAGTTGGCATATCTCAGAGGCTCGTTGACACAGTAAGCTCCACCATTTCTCCAGACAGGAATACTTTCTATCGAATCCTCATTGTTGATATAAACGCGTGATCTTAAGCCTGCTTTCCATTGGAACTTTTTCTGCTCTGCTCGTTTTGGTTTCTCGTTGGTCGTCCTCGAAATGCTCTTTCGTGCTCGTCGTTGTTTGTTGTTGCATATTTTGGTTTCAGATGAGTGTTTCCATTTACTTTCCGTTGCTTTTGGCTGCTCGTTCTTGCTCGTTTTGGTTTTGGAGTGCGTTTCCATTCGGTGCTCATCTTGTTCGTTTTGGTTTTAACACGCTAATGTAAAACTAAACAAGCAACAAAGAGCAGACCATGTTTTGGGGCGTGATTTGAATTCTTCTTTTGTTTTGAAAAACCATTCTCGCGATGAGTGACCATGTGACCGTAGCTTTTTCACGACTCTGTGGGCAGCAGGTTCAACCAACTATCCGCACGACAGCCACAAGCTACTGCGCACGATAAACGCGGGGTAGCAGCGTTAAGACCGCAAACATGTAACATGGGTGATCGCGCAATGTAATGGTATTTCTGGGGTCCTCGTATACTTAACTGCTCGGAAAAGAGATCTGGTGGTGTCTGTAACTTATAATTGACAAAGAAATATTACTTAACATGATTGGTAACATGGCTATTACAACAAATATCGCAACAATTAGGTTTTTGCACAGGGTATTGGGTGTATGCAAAGACTTTCTGATAGACAATCCATGTGTACCAATGGGATAGTGCCCTCACATCTCCTCTCACCATTCCTTTTACGTATGTTCTTAAGTTGCTTGTTCGTTTTAATTAGAGTTATTGTATCTTGTAAGTATTTAGCCTATAGTTGTATGTAACTACGGTGCTTACAGTGATTATTATTATTATTATTATTATAATAATTATTATTAGTATGCAAGGACGACAAGAACATCCAAACTGTTTGCTGAAAACAGGATTTTGTCTTCAATTGATATGGAGTGAGCGAAAACAAAATACACCATTAGGACTGACAACATTAAATGGTATGCTGGGCCAATTTTGAAGATTGATGATTTGAACTCCGGTCAGAATCCCAAATTACACTTAATTGTTGATTTTTCGGAAAAAAGTTCTTGAGAATTCTTAGGCAATGCACCAGGCATGTACCGTGAAGAATGATAATGAAACATTTACAAACTTCTTGTTCAGGAGATTTACTGTTCAGGAGTTTGCCATTTTAGCAATAAGTGTTCAGCGGTTTAATTCCCCCATTTCATCAACCAAAAAAGTCTGATAATTGCTCTGAGCGTTAAAATTTGGTCTGATGGACAATGAATAACAATAACATCAGGATGCATAAGGATACCATCAAGACGTATAAAATCCCAAATTCGTAATTTCCAATCACAGTGAACACAATAAGTTCAATTAATCCCTTGCATAATATTTTGATTTGAAAAATAATATTGATGATTTGAAGAATAATATTCTGAATAAATAAACACACCTTTTATAATTTATATAAAGTGCATATACTCTTATTGTCCAGTTTGAGCATCTTTGCTGTCTATAGCCATTTGAGTGAAATTCACCAATAGGCCCCCAATTTCATCAATCTAGAAAATAAAAAAATAAAGCATATAGACTGGGTTTTATGTCTGAAAAATATTTTGATAATTTATTTATCCCTAAGGAATAGCGAAAAACAATTAAGTTTGCAACATCAATTCTTACCATCAAGATGGATAACTTAGGGGCCTGTCATATATTGATTTTTTCCCTGCTTAGCGCGACTACAACGTTAATGGGTGGAGGTCAACAACCATGACGCTAAAATAAAAATTGTTTGCATTGCTTTTCATATAAATACATTACTGTTTCATTGTGAAGATTTTGATGAATTCTCATTCACTGCCTACCCTGAACTTATTTTCACGCGATCTGCTGTTTGTTAAATCGTTCTTGAATCGCTAAAGAAGACTCCCCATGTACTTTCCGTGCCCTTCCCATTATCAATTTTGAATAGACCAACACTAAGGGCAGGGGCTGCCTGAAAGTTAGCATTGGAATGATGCTACGTGGGGATTAAATTGATACATGACTGACATCTTAGATGGATAACTGATACTTTTGAACGATAATTCAAGAGCCAATTCCCCTTAGAATATAAATAATTGGAAGAGAATTTTAAAATATACTAGATCATTTCAGAGGTTTTAAATTTCTTCTTCATCATCAGTAATGTCTCGCTCAATTCCTACTGTGACCCTCCCCCCCAGGAGACCCCCAGGTATTTGCTCAAAAAATATCCCTGGCCCCCAGGCATTTGATTGTAAATTTTTCCCCGGCCCTGGGGCATTTGACCACACCATGAGCTTTCGCATTATACAGTTACTGGGAATATGTGCACAAAATTTTTGTTGACCCTGGGCTGCCTGGGGGGGGGGNATTGACAAAGGAGGCTTTGCACAATCAAAAACTTCATCCGTTAAGATTTTGTGGAAATGAATAGGTCCAGCATTTGGCAGTGTGTTTTCAGGACGTCGTTTTAGAGATGTTGCATGAGTCAGCTGCGAAAAGAAAGTGTCGTTCCTTCGTAGAAATGTAGCTCTTGGCTGCTAGCTTGCAATGTTGATTCAAGGCACATAAATAGCAAGATATCATTTTCCAAACCTCGCGATGCACAATAAAATCACGATAGAATCATTTTGTTAGACTTTTTCTACATCCCGAATGCTTGAACGGCCCTGAAAGTTTTCATATTTTATGGGTGAAGCAGCCTTGCTATTTGCTCCTAATGGTTTTGATCCAAAGGCAGCCATTTTTGGCGTACAATGATAAATGGCCTCAGGTGCACTTGCTGCTGAAGTGACCATGTGCAAAATTTACGCGCCAGTATTTTGATGCAATTGTTGATGGAAAGTATGCGATTTCACAAAAATGTGAATCACGTGATTCAAGTGCACATTAATCACTTGATAAGCTACTATATAGATTGATATTTTCCTCCTAGTTAGTGCTACTACACCTGAATCATTATACCTCCAATTAAGGAGGAAGTTGTCAAGGTAGTAGTAGCGATAACTAGGACAAAAATAAACAGTCTAAAGCTACCGTTTGGCATCTTTGTTAATTACATGTAACTACCCTGATTTGATAGCAACTTTTACCGACAGTAAGCAAGACATCGCGAAACAGAGTAACAGCGTAAATGCAGAGTAATTGCATTTATCAATTCAAACCATATAAATGGAACTAAGAGAAACAGAAATTGGAGAAAAAACGTAATCTTAGCAAAGATCCTCAATATAAGGAAGGAGAAAGACGGAAGAACTTTAACAGCAAATAACTATTGGCGAGTGAAGAGAAATTTCAACATTCTTATTGATTTGCAAGGATGTTTCAAAAAATTGCAGTAAGACACAATATACGTTTTGGTATTTTACATATGCAGCTAGACGAATCGGCCGCAGAAAACCCTCTCTTTACATCCGCGCCGCAGAAAACCCTCTCTTTACATCCGCTAATGAAGGCAGCAGCAATTAGTTTAAGCATGTTGAGTAAGACCGTATCTTTCGGTATCTTTTATAACTTTTAGAGTAGAAGAGAAGGTGCCTAAAGGCCTGGAAATATTTGGTATGCAAAAAGCAGCATCTTTGCGTACTTGTTAAAATACTTCAGTCGAAAAAGTCCAAAAGCTGCAGAGAGTCTGGAAATGTCAGACTCTAGAACCTTACAACAGGTACGCGACACAACACAGACAAAAGAAGGAAATCTGAATAAGAAATAGGACTCACCAACTGTGACAAACTCTAGATATCAGCTCCAACTTCGTCTTCAGGATTTCTAAAATCTTTCCAGGATTTCCAAATCTTGTAGAGATCTGAAACCAAGTAGCATAAAGTCAGTCTGATTTGTCTCATTCTTGGCAAAATCGTCAAATATATATGCAGTGAGTAATTTTAAACTGCACTGACAAATCTCGTAGGCGTTCGTCGAAATTCAAGACGAGACCGCAAATATTCTAAGTGAATTAGGTTCGATTTTCCATTCACTACCCAGCTTATTTGCAACTCAATGAAATTGTAAATCAATGACCTTCTTGGCTGTTCTGCCTTAGGAGGAAGGTCTTTGGAATTTTAACTAGCAAACAGGCACTTAGGAAGGAGCAAGTATCGGGTTGTATCTACGTGCCAACAGCCACAATTGTCGACTGTGGCCCTGTGTCTTGATGCAGTGGTGTAGCGTATTCCTGAGGGATAACCAGGTTGGGAGGGACAGTGATTTATCCAAGCGACATAGCTTTTTTCATAGTAGATTGTCTTCTCGAATGGCTTATTGTCTCAGTAGCTTATTGCCGAAGCCTGGTAGCCAGCCTCTAATTTTTATTTACTGCAACCCTAACGAAGGATATGGTACTCTACCAAGCAGCAGCCAAGAGGCTTGAAGTTTGACTGATTACGACAAGTCCCCATTATCGCTCATCAAAACCAGGCGTTCACTAAACTGAGGCTACTCAAACTTGGACTCACAATCAAACAATGAAAAAAGCCCGCTCCAACTTTTTGGTGCGCCAACCAACGCAGATCTTAGGTCCATAAGGCAGGGAGCATTAGATTATGTCTAGAGCATTAACGATCCGGCAGCAACCGAAAGATGAAATGCGATGTTTATACCCAATTTTGTTTTGAAACAACCTCGCTAGATTGGTATTATGTTTTGAACCAATCAGCGCCGTGTAAAATTGGCGTGGATCAACGATCCAACCTCTTCCCCAGGGCCTTTTGTCATATTGGCACGGAGACGAAAAGGCCCTGGGGAGGAGGTTGCCAATGATCTTGCACACGATAGAGCACACGATAATTATGTTAAGATATTATGAATAGGCCAATAATCTGAGCACATGATACAAGATAATCGTCTTAACATAAGGTCAAAATGAGTCTCTCCAAAGCCTTCAAAAATATCTCTTATGACCTAAATTTTATCCTGTTAGGATTGAGCTATCATAAATTTTCAACTTTCATGCTGTCTTTTTGCAACAAAAATAACAGAGAAGTATCAGTGACTTTATCTCTTAAAATCCAGGTTAACCTTAGTCTTCGCAATTCAACTGTTTGAAACTGTGTGCAAGTTGTGCTAGAGTCTTTTTTAAACTATTGTTCGATTTGACCTTAGCTTCGGATTTGAAACATCGAGTCACTCCTCAGCCTCAGTAGCCTCAGTGCAAATGAGACCAAGGGTGTCGAGACACCTATTATATAATTAATAAATAAATGTTTACTTACCTTGTCTTGAATGCTGTTGTCTTCTTTGTTTTATCTGTCCTTGCCTTTCAACCACCCTTGGCCTAAATTGGGCCTAACCGCTTTTTCAAATCTAAGGCCCAATTTAGGCCAAGGTCGGCTGAAAGGAAGGGAGAGACAAAACAAAGAAGACAACAACAATCAAGACAAGGTAAGTAAACATTTATTTATTAATTACATAATAGGTGTCCTGACACCCTTGATGAGACACTAATTATCCCTTGGCCTATTAGGGTCATTGAAAAACTCTGCAACGTTGGCATGAAGCAAAAGAGCTGTTCGATTTTCAAGTCCTCGCTACAAATGCCACTTACAATGTTCTAAGAAATAACAACGATAAATTATAGCAAAATTAAGGCCAAAACTCAAGTGACAAAATCAGGAGAACCGAAAGTACCCCCAAAATCTACGCAGATCACCCACCAAATCGCCACACACAACACCGACACCGATAGAAAGATAGGGAGGCTCCAGCAAAAAGTTGCGACTTTAAGGGCCTAGCCTTTGTTTTATCTCACAAAGTACTGTATTGACGTCACAAATATCTGATGGATATAAAGAACGAGGCTGTTTGATAATGGCTCAAAATTCTCCAATGCAATTCTCGTCAGACTCAAGTCACTATAATTGCTCTCAACAACTCCAGCAACATTATCTAAGTTTGATTAATGACTCGAAATGTTCATTCGAATTGGCATTCAAGTCAATGGCGATAACTACAATAAATGTAGTATGTCTAAATTCTAACTTGTGGATGTAAAGCATTCAGGATGGAGGAATTCGGTTTTAGCCGAAAGCCGCTAATCTCCTGCGCAGTGGACGAGGAAAAGCTATGGAATTTCACAATTTCACTCAAATCTCTGAAATGAAATCTGAAATGCGATACCCAATCAAAAAAACTATATCCTCGCTTTGGATGCTTTTGAGATAATACAACAAAATATCCTGGCGCTGGGTGCTTTTTAAAAGCCTCATAATTCCTACTTTTGCCAGTCAAATATTCTGTTTACTTTGGCCTACGTCTATTGAAAAGGAAAAAACCACGATCAAAAGGGCGATTTATTACATTTACTCTGGAAATGGATGCTTTTGTGAGCAATGGTGAAGGTTAATAAACTGGGAAAACTCTGCTTTGAGAAAGCAAACATTGTTTATTTGGAAAACTTTCCAACTAATCTCACTGTTGTAACATGCGACCTTGCTGACCTGGTTCTAACCTGTATTATTTCAGATAACAAGGATCATTTAGCCAAAATACAGACACTGCTCTTGAATTTTGCAAGGAGCTTTGAGACATCATGTATCTGTAGGCAGGCCAAGGGTATTAGGACACCGAAATATACACGGTTGTTATTTTTTTTTCTTTCTTCTTTTCGTCTCCTTTGCCTTCAGACTGTGCTGGGCCTAGGTAAGCGTATTCGATTTGGTCATATGAAATTTGACTCCCTTGTATTCCTGTGTTCGATCTGGTGAACTTCACTCACTTGTATCCAGGGAGATAAAAGAGACCAGGAACGTCTCGGATTTCGAAATTTCCAAATTTGAAATTTACCAAGTTTCGCTAGGCACGACATGCAGTAGGCTGCCTGCTAAGGAAGGCATCCAAAAACAGTACTTCTGGGCTCCAAAGAGAAAACCGCGTAGCCTTACCGCTCCCTCAGGCTACGTTATTGGAGCAACGGAAATCTAAAACGATAATCTGTAACTATTTTAATCGCAATGTTTACAAACACAGGGGTGTTTTCTGGGTCAAATACACACCTAATCAGTATAAGTCCAATGGTTCCAATTACCCTTTTATGTGGCATCAAAAGCTCAGCGTTGCCAGCGTTGGCGTTAATGAGAATCTTATGGTAGCTGCACCAAGCTTGCTTTTTTTAGCTGTGCAGAATCTGTAGGGATAGGCTGCATTCCGAGGGGCACATCACTTGAAAAATAATGTACGAGATTTTAGGATTTTAAAAATCTCTCGAATTTTGAGATTTTTAGAAATTTTAAAAGATTTTTTTAGAATTGTTGCCATTTTTTGGGGAAGATTGCTTCAACTATTTTAAGATCTCTAAGAATTTTTACAGTTGTACATTTGTTTAGATTTCTATTTCTAAGATTTTTGAAGATTTTTTGGCTCTTCATAATTTTTCGAGATCTCCAAAGATTTTCGAGATTTTGCAATATTTTTGAGATTTTGCAAGATTGTTCTGCTGCATTCTGGGGCTGTCTTGTCAAGGATCTTGGCATGCAAACACAATTTCATGTAGCCTGGGTTCTAGGAACTGAAAACTAAACTTTTCTACAATATCTGCCT
>REGM01000004.1:3155007-3170591 GCA_004194415.1 Aurelia aurita
CAATAAAATTCTTATTTAAATGCCAACTTTTGATGGAGTGTCCGAAGTTCAAAGCACTGCTTGCCAGAAAATTCTCATACATTGATCAACAAGGTTAATAAAAGTCGAAGGTATACAATTCTTGGCATTTGAGATAGGAATTAAGATGGCGGCAAATAGAAAGCAAGATTCTGCATGAAACAAATACATATTTATTTAGATAAGCCTCTTAAAAAATTCCCTAAAAAATCCTATTGTTTAAAAACATCTCGTACCCCTTTTCAAAAGAGTCATACACCCTTTGACTGCAGGAACATATACACCAATTTCCCCGAGGGGTTTGACACATATGCATATTTTAGGCCATAATTAAGCCCGTTACACAAACTAAAACAAAAGGCCTAAGGCCCAGCAGTGGATTTATAACCTGAAATCTAATGATTGGTTAAAAAGAAATTGAATAAAGTTCTTGATAGGTTGATAGCGTTATGATGAGCTAAGAATAAAGAATAGAAGGAAGAAAGAAGGCTCCTTCGGGCACCGACAGAACATGCCACAGCTCTCTGAAACGATGTTAAAGGGTTACGCTGATTAAGAGTAAAAATATGTCAACTATCTGCTTATTGTTAGTTATGAGTCGTTTAAAGTTAGATAACAGTTATAAATTAATTTGAGATATGACAACTAACTTAGGCTCATCCAAACCAATGTGTTTTCAAAAGTCTAAAAAAAGTACCTGTGTCCACGTATCTTCACCCTTTGTGACCGTTTCGATTCTGTTTTCCAGTTTTCTTTCGCCGGCAACAAGGCAGCAACCTGAATGAGAAAGCATTTAAAATGCGAGTATTTTAATATGAAAACGCTCGAGACCGTATTAGTAGGCCCACTGCATCTTCCAGTAACTTCATTAAATTAACAAGATAAGAAACTCATAAGAAACTTTTGGTAGCAAAATGGCCCTAAAATTCAAGAATCTGCCTACCAGCCCCAAGCTTCTTATAAAAAATGAGTGTATATCAGCTCCTTGCCCTTTTGTTTCTTGCTCAGTCCGGTTCAGTCTTTGGTCGGTGCTCTTTGGGGCCTTAGCAAAAGAATACATTGATTTTTTCGTATCAAGGAAAATCTATTTGTTGAGTGGCTTTTTAGCTCCTTGATCAGCAATAATTTGATTGCTTACATAGAGATTCCCTGACATGTGCCCAAGTGATTTAGTGTTCTCAGGCAATCAAATTTTTACCGGGTCAATCAAAACGTTATCTACTGCACATTTTTTTACAAGAAACTAAAAAATTGACCCAGTACTAAAAGTTTCTGAAAGTCATCAAGTTTTGAATTTAAGTTTCTGAACAGTAGCAAACATCTAAACAGAACAAAGAAAACACATAGGAGGGGAAGGTGAAGGTGAAGTTGGGGGTTTTTAGCGCCAAGCGCTGGGATCGCAGAAGTAGAGAAGACCTAATCGAGTCCGCGACCCCTTGTCATGAAGCTCAAGTGGTGGGGGGCTCGTACTGGGCTCGAACTCTATCCGCCTGACTGCTCTGGCTGCAAAGTCAGAGGATTACACCATTGCGCCACAACACTTTCAAACCATAAACAGACACATCACTTTTTCTTAGGCTATGCTTTGTTCATGGCACGTAGCCAGCTCCGATTTCAGTGAGATATTTACATTTTTGCTCCTTGAAAATGCACGCTTTTAACCTTGCACAAACCCTTTAAATTCACGTTGCATTTTTCGGCGGCGGATCCTCTTTGCCTTCGTGCACATTTCATTGCCAGTTTTGTGAAACTACGCCTCTGTTTATACTTTAATCAAGTGGTACCGAGTAATACAGTAAATCCCCGCATACAAGAACATACAAAAATAAGAACCTACAGGCAACCTCGTTCCCAGGGTGTTCTTACGTCATACGCTAGTCACAAAGCCGAGTGAACACCCTGGTACACATTGCACAAATCTGTCCAGAAAATGGACAGATTAGCAGCCATTATGGATTTGCGGTTGGCAGGGTAACGCTCGTTATGTGACCTCGATTCCAAACAACAAAGCAATATTGTAGTGGTTGTTGCTTAGTGACTAGATTTTATTGTTGTTATTCGAATAANAAAGTTTCTTAGCTTTTTTAATTCAGGTAGGGTAGTTTCGTAAGTTTAAAAAAATGGAGCATACCGTTTCTTATAAGCTGTTTCTTATGAAGAAAAAATGAGTGTACCTTTTCTCTTGCTCCCTGTATTTTACAATCACCAACGAAGGATGTAATATCTCTATGTTATGGCTCTGCGTAGTTCATCTTTTGCAATCTGTTATGATATAAAGTATGAAAATAGTAAGAGGAATCTATAACATGTCCAGCTGTTCGCGAAAAGAATTTACGGATACTATGAAAACAACGCTGAAAGTTTAGTAAACTACAGCACTACATCGAACAATGGAAAATAAACTACCAGACAAGAGAGAAATGTCTGACACAGGGGTGGCGCCAGGAATCTTCCGACGGAGGGGCTGGAACTTCCGACAAGGGGGCTAAAATGGCAAAAAATGTTTTCGTACGTCATTTTTCCAAATTTCCTCCGATAATAACCCAAAATTTCCTCCGACGGGGGGTTAGATGCTTCCGACGGAGGGGCTGTAGCCCCCTAGCCCTCCCCTGGCGCCACCCCTGGTCTGACATAAATTAAAAAGGAAAAAGTGCCCAACATGAATTTCAAATGTTGCTTAGACTTTTCAAACAACAAATATGGATTAGGTAGAGTATACTGATAGATTTAGTTGCACTTTAACTAGCAACAGTTAACTGAGATTGTTAATACATTAATTTCTTATTTAAGAAACTGCTTACTGTATAAAAAAGCTGTAGTACATAGAAAATTAAGAACTCTACTAGAAACAATCAGAGAAACTTTTTCCAATTTTTGGTTATGAGTTGCAAAGTATTCATGAACAAAAATTGTATTACCAAGCCAAATAATACTAAAAAGGATAATTTTTGTTTATGATCTGGTTCTTTCTTATAATTCTCTGGGCTCAAAAGGCTACACAAGCGGTCCTCGATGTACTATGATAAATTGTGAACTTCAATTTAATGAAAATTAAGAAACTCTACAAGAAACTTGTACTACAAGAATTGGGTCCAAAGTTAAGAAACCGTTCAACAAAGTTCAGACCCAAGCTTCTTATAAAAAATGAATGTACTTTTCATCTCTATATATTATAAAACTTTTTCCATGCCCTTTAAGCCATTTTTGTCAATTTAGTTCACCTCTTTTCTCCCACTTAACCCTTTCGACTGATTTTGATACACAAGGTGTGCACGACCTACATCGAAGGTGTTTCACAGAAGGCGCAAAAATGCTAAATTTTATCAAAATCAGATGCCTTTACAACAGTCTCAACATAAAGCATGGATAATAAATGAACAGAAGTATTCATATTGGCAGCATGATGTCATATTTTCGATTAGAAATGCGAGGCCCAAAACGGAGAGAAATTCCTGCTATTTCGATGGAGTGTTTCTAGTGCAAAGATAAAAACGCTTGAAAAAAAGGAATTTTCAAAAACGCTGTTAAACGCTCAGGTTTTCAAAAAACAGAAACATTTAAAACTTTTAATGGAATTACCGACAACAAGCAAAAGCGGAGGTTTTGAAACATTGCAAACAAAGGCAACTGAATCAGTGGAGCAGCTCGGGGAAGCTCGGGGCAGTTACAGAGCAGCTTACGGAGCAGCTCGGGGCCCTTAGGAGTTGCTCTAGCCTCAACTACCGTGCGTTACGCCACTGAACTGAATCGAGTATTCAACTGAAGAAGAAAATACTAGAACGTTACATATTTTTTCCAAGATTTTGCAAAAACTGCAAGTCCTTTCTGACCCACTCTGTAGTCTTGCAAAATGACGGTTATATCTTGCGTTGATGTATACTCATTACATAAGTCTCAGTATCGCTCATTGAATTGGATGAACGAATACAAGGAATCATGTCTTAAGTCTAGCGTTGATGCACACAATAGCGGTAGAATCTTTTACGGTGATCACTTTTTTCTTTCCAATAAAATTCGAATCCCTGACACTGAATAACTAAATTTTCTATATCAGGCGAGGCAAGAAATTCGCAAGCCTGTAGATTGCTAGCTACTCATCAGATTCCTTAAAGGAGCTCTGTCTCGCAGGTGATTGGTTTAGAGAACAAAGCTTAGACAAAGGAAAGGAGCTAGAGCCCAGACTCTTTGACTTTCTCGCATGATAAAAATGCAGTTCAATTCGTGAAATGATCTCTTTCCAATTGTTTTCTGTTAATCCTGCCATAGAAATTTTTAATCCCCTCTTACAATCTCAGCCAATTATGATCGAGAAAGATGTCCTTTAAAACTGATTTTCATTGTGTGGGTAACACGTCAACTTAGATAATAAAATTTAGTTGGTTATAATAGGTTATATTTTTCTAGAGTTACAAATGATTACATAAAAGTGTTTTGTCTCAGAATCCTTCAAAACAGGCCTAAACTTCTGGTTCAAATTTTCCAATATTTAAGCTCCAAAGCGATGAAAAAGAAACCTAATTGAGCTATCTAGGCAATCAGTTGAGTAGATACAGAGCTAGCCTGCGTGCAGCCTCTACTGTAACTGCGGAGGATCCTCTCTGAAAAAATAATCAGTAGAGTCTGCACGCAGGCTAATACAGAGCCAGCCCTACTGTGCATGACACCGGGGAATTTCTTTCAGCCGCATTTCACGCAGATTGTTAGCAAATTTTATCAAGGATTTTAGGCCTGTTTTGAAGGATTCTAAGATTGAACAATTTTACAAAATCGTTCACAACTAGGGAACAATAAGACCGATTTAAATCACATGAATTTTGTTATCAAGTTGACATGTTAACTGGACAATGATAACCAATTTTTAGGAATCTGATGAATAGGTAGCAAACTTCAGGCTTTGAAACATTTCAACTTTGTTTGGCTCACCCGGTATTATGAACTTTTGCTCCACATTTTCGTGGAAGGAATATTACAACGTTGACCACTTAATCCATTGAGAAAGATAACGTCAAAAGGAAGGCATTCTAGGATGCAAAACCTCAAGTTTCGGCTTTGTGAACCACAACGTCAACTATTGCAGGAAAAAGTAATTGCAATCAGGAGGGATCAAGTTTTTAACTTACCTAATCTTTGCTTGCAACTGTTTAATGAGGAAAAGAGAGCACGCATGTTTTGATTCTGCATTTCCTTGAAAGACATCCCTTGCGTATTTTTGCATATCAAACGCATCAGAATGAATGGTCGCGGTTTCTGCAATTCCTCATTTTGGCAAGCTGAAAAAATAATGAAAAGTTAGGTCTTTAGAGAATATAACAAATTTGCAAACAACTGGGTCAGTCAAAAAATATATCTACTGTTTGAAAAATCATATTGCAAAAAGACGCAACCAAGTCGTAAAATCTTAAATCCTTCTTTCAACGTGGCTTCAATTTAGTTTTCGGTATTTTCTCACAGTTCTGGATGCTTTACATCTCTTTGAATTCTCTAGCTTCTCAGTACTTTTGTACGTGTCATTCGTAGTGGGAACTNAGAATGAATGGTCGCGGTTTCTGCAATTCCTCATTTTGGCAAGCTGAAAAAATAATGAAAAGTTAGGTCTTTAGAGAATATAACAAATTTGCAAACAACTGGGTCAGTCAAAAAATATATCTACTGTTTGAAAAATCATATTGCAAAAAGACGCAACCAAGTCGTAAAATCTTAAATCCTTCTTTCAACGTGGCTTCAATTTAGTTTTCGGTATTTTCTCACAGTTCTGGATGCTTTACATCTCTTTGAATTCTCTAGCTTCTCAGTACTTTTGTACGTGTCATTCGTAGTGGGAACTCGATGACCTTGTGTCCTTTCTCGCTACGAATGGCACATGTTTCTTTCTATTTTTAGTTTAACTGTTGCTGTTACTCTGTATATTTTAATATTTTATGATGATATATAAAAAAAAAAGTACTTTTGTGATATCATAACCCGGCTATCGGAGATCCACTCTAGGGAATTACGTAACACCAGTACTGACTTGGCAATACCCTTGATGAGAACTAGCAACGGCCAAAAGTCCTATTCATATAGAGGTATCAATCTATTTTTTTCTAATATTCCATTAAAAATTTACAAGACATTTTACTCATTACAATACATACAAACTACTCTACAATACTACAGATACGATACCATGGGGAACAAAATACTATGTCTACCCCTGGCCAATACATGAAATAAGTAAGAATTACATAAACTACGCTTAACTACTACTACTACTACTACAACAAAAGGAAATTTACGAAAAGGGAAATTTGCGAAGAAGTACTTGGTGGTTGAGTGACGTATACACTAGGTTTCAAGTGAACTCAATTAAACCGACCAATCTTTGGAATCAGCTAAACGAAGAAACAAAACTTGCCACGACTAACCAATCATTCGTGTCGACATTTAGAACATTCGAGGAAGGCAGTTCTTAATTCAGCTTTCTTCTCTTTTTTCCCTTTAGTTTCATTTGTACATATATTTTTAATGATCTCTATATTGTAATTAGCCATTTTTGTTCTGTTTACAGGGTCGATTGTGAAACAATTTTATTTCAACTGCATTTGTAACCCTGCCTACTGAATTATAAAATGAACTGAAAATGAAATGTCCTTTCTTTACGAAATTCAAGATTAATCATTTTTCCAAAAATCTTGAATAGACCATAGTAGAGCTCCAATCATATAATTTAAGTCGACTAACGAATCAAAATCGTATTGACATTAATCCATCAACTAAGACTCGAATCCATCTTAATCCAAGATCATCTCTAGATGTTTTTGTAAATAGCATGGCGCTGGATAACATTCGTGCAACTTGTCATTTCATTGGCTTAAATGGGGATAATACAGGGTGGCCCAGGAAAAATTGTGCCTCGTTTGTGAGGCTGCTGTGGAGGAGCCGTAACTTCAATTGTCTCGTTTTTTATACAATTGCATAGGATAGGCTTCAGCTTAGAATTTGAGACCTTTTTTTAGTCAATCTGCCAAGTGGTTGCTGATTTATGGCCCAGGAAAGTCAAAGTAAGTTGCTACTTCGAAACAGCACTTCCTTTGTTCTCCAGCAATTTCCAACTCGAGTAAATTTTGAAAGAAAAGGTTCTAACGTTGTATTCAAACTTTTTCTACATTTTTAAAAGGGTCGAGAGTGTTGTTTATCTGTAAGAAGACGCTATTAACCCCTTTACAAACGTAAAATAAATTGAATACAACGCTAGAACCCTTTCTATCAAAACTTACTTGATTTTGACATTGCTGGAGAACAAAGAAAGTGCTGTTTTTGAAGCAACCACTTACTTTGACTTTCCTGGGCCATAAATCAGCAACCATTTGCCAGATTGATTCAAACAAGGTCTCAAACTCTAAGTTGAAACCTACACTGTGCAACCGTGAAAAAACGGGACAATTGAAGTTACAGCTCCTCCGTAGCAGCTGCACAAAAGGGGCACAATTTTTTTGGGACACCCTGTAGATATTGCAAGAGAAGGTTGTAGCGTTGTTTAATGTAAGCAACACTGTTAACCCTTTTTCAAATGTTGAAACAAAATAGTAAACAACGCTACAATGTTCCAGTGTCCGATGAAATATCGAGCAACTAGTTCCGCGTTCAACGCGAATTTCAACAACAATTATTTTGTATTCTGTGCATCAGTCCTTACCCGTAGGCAGCAGATGAATTGAACAAATCACAATGTTTACAACGAAGAGTTCGTGGGCTACTTTGGACTACCTAAATAGAAATATAAAGAAATCTGTTAGGAATCTGTTAGCACTCCGACTGATGCTTTTCTAATCAAAAGAATTTGATGACAAGAACACAAAACTTTGTTAAATCTTTCCCAGCTTACGCCTTATTAACGGTAATCAATAGGTAGGCAATTCTCATGGGTATTCATTTACAAACAGAGAATATCCGAAACGGCGTCTGCCATTATGCTGCCACAGGGGTCACGAATCAATTGTCTCAAACAACAGGGAGGCCAGCATAAAATACCATACGGCCAGAATTCTAATTATTATCATGAAAATTTTTATTAAAACCTTGTTCTATTATTAACAACACAATTTGATTTACGTATAGCTGGTTAAGAGCAGCGATGCAGCGGTAATCGTTTGCAAAGGATGANAAAGAATTTGATGACAAGAACACAAAACTTTGTTAAATCTTTCCCAGCTTACGCCTTATTAACGGTAATCAATAGGTAGGCAATTCTCATGGGTATTCATTTACAAACAGAGAATATCCGAAACGGCGTCTGCCATTATGCTGCCACAGGGGTCACGAATCAATTGTCTCAAACAACAGGGAGGCCAGCATAAAATACCATACGGCCAGAATTCTAATTATTATCATGAAAATTTTTATTAAAACCTTGTTCTATTATTAACAACACAATTTGATTTACGTATAGCTGGTTAAGAGCAGCGATGCAGCGGTAATCGTTTGCAAAGGATGAAAAGAAATGTCGATGTTTACTGATGAACACGCAAGCAGGATTCAGCAGATTTAATCAGGAAATGGGAGTATCGGGTTTGGAATCTGATAAATATTGAATCAGCACTGATACATTTAGTGAATTAACTGCGAGGGATCGTCTACGTTACGCAACACTTGAAACATATAAGTTCATGCACTTCACGTTGAAATCCAGAAGACAAGGAGATACCAAGGAAAGCATACTGCTTCAAGCATCTTTTGAAGTCAAGGCTGCAAAATACGGAGCTAAAATTCTGAAAACTAAACACAAACCCCTCAAGACCTGAACTGGAGACCAATGAGTAATCAAGCACTCTAAATTTCTTCATTACAAACAACATTTCAAAGACAAGGCTACTCACCAAAGACATCGCTAAATTTTAAAGACAAAAATTTGAGTGAAACTTTCAAGATGTTAACCTGAAGCCCACGAAGCATCAACTTCGCACCTGCTACAGGCACCTTGAGGAGCAAAGCTACCAACGTCCAGAAGATCACACCGAAACCTTCGCCAAACCGTAAAGACGCAAACAGAAAGATCAAGGAGCCACAATAATCCCATACAGCTTACGCAACTTCTGACAGAGATAAATCCAGAATAATGAGCGGAGAAAACTGCAAGAAGTTCTGAAAACACCAACCCAAAGCCTGCATATATGTGTGTATAATTCATTTAGAGTTGGCTTACAAGTTGAGGCTTAAATTGCCAATTAAAGCCAACAAGGGGTTTGCAGATTTCAAAATTGTTACAGGCTATATCCGAAACAAACACACCTTGCTACAAAAGACAGATTTAAATCCTGAAAGATCAACGAAAAGCTGTGCTAAATCCAGAAAACTCACACCTAAAAACCAAGAGCTATCAAGTATTCTACATTTCTTCAGACACCTTTTGACGCAGACACTAGTGGGTCATACAGAGGAATATTTGACGCAGTAACACAGATATTTGTTTTCAACATATGCAAGAACGTAAAAAACCAAAAATATCCACAAATTGAATTTCCAGGACAGTATACAAGGTAAGATGTGATTCTTAAATTTAATTTTATTTAGCTTGTTTTATGACACCAAGAATCCTATTTTAACCACGTACTTAAGACTGACCTGAAATAGACTTTCTAGCGATGTAGGGTTTAAATCCAGGTTGTCGGGTGTGCTTGTTGCTGTGCTCTTGCCTTCGATGCAGAAACGTATACCTCCAAAGCCAAGGTTTCCCTGCAAAAAGTACAGAGCTGCCGGGGTTACAGTTATTTTGGCCATGAAGAAACATGAGACCTCCTTTTCCTACATACATTCAGGTAAGTTAGAGTAGTAGCTAAGTATGCATGTTTCAGTGTCTCCTTTTATTACCACGAGTACATAGTTACATTTTCTATATCAGACGAGACGTTGAAATATCTTAAAATCTGGTTTCAAGCCATGGTCAAACAAGCAAGAATTGATTAATAGATCTTAGAGTTTTGCTTTTCGAGCAAATTGTTTGCCTCCCATTTGAACGCCTTGCTTTACAAGCAGATTTTGTTGTAGGATATTTTAGAAATGTCCAGAAACGACTTACGTGCTTTTAGAAGGCCCGTTTTACTTGAAGAGAGATTTTATGGGGTTGGAAAACCAAGACAAAGCAAGATCTCCAATGTTCAGCTAACAAATTTTACTCGAGTGACGAGTAAATCTAACGTCTGTAAAGCCTTGTTCTAACTGAGCAGTTATTAATACGAACACAATAGTGATAATTTCTCACGTAATAAACAAGCTTCTCGCTCAGTGTTATAAAGGCTAAATAGTGCGAAATGCTTTATAATACGAACGACTCTTCATGATCAAAGCTATTCCTAATTGATTTTCACTTTGCCTGTGTTCCAGACCACTCATACCTTTGAGTAGTCTGGAACACAAGCTAGAATTCAGCAATATTTGATAGTTATGTCCTATAAACAAGCTGAGTTAGAGGAACGAGAAATCTGTTCACGTTATCAACACGTGAGTATTTTCTTCCCAAACAAAACAAAGGTAGCTTCAAGCGAAATTTTCTGCTTTCAAAAACTCTTAGCGGAAGGCACATTAGTAGAATAGCTAATAGCAGACCTGGAGTTCCCATTGATAATTTGATCATATGAATATCACCGAAAATTCTTGGACTGAAAGCAGAATTAAGCGGAAGCTTAGGCAAAACTCGCTTAAGTGGAGAGCAAGAGCTACACAAGGATGATGCAGTAACAGCAGTCCGTCCTTTCGCGAGATGGAAGCCAGTTTTGGTCGATGAGACTTCTCAGATACCGGTTGAGCCAAAAAAGTTTCTGGGTTTAATGGAATTTTACTCATAAATCATCCATGAATTTCGATAAATCAGTGTCTAATTGATAGGAAAAAAGGTTGACTAAGATGTTAAACTTTATCAATTAAAATCTGTCTTACCTTTCCAAAGTTATGGCCATTTTTCTTCGGAAGCTGTTTCGGGAAAATGCCTGAAAAAAGGAAAAAAGGGTTGATCAAACTGTGTCCAGTTTTCAGCTTCAAAAAAACCGTCAAAGCGCAAGAAAATCCACTAAAAAAACTCGGGGTAGGCCTAAAGGCCACTGTGTGTGAAGATTTTTGAAAAATCAAGGAAGCTGATTTTTGGGTAGCCTAATCAGTAATTTTCAAAGCGAATAAAATATTAAAAATTCAGCATAAAAGTCATAAATCAAGTCAAAATTTCAGTATTAAGAAGAATTTTGAAAGTTAAGAAATTGCTCGCATGGCTTTTGCAGAATAGTATTTCAAACAGTAGTATTTATGAATATCTCACCATTCAAACATAAAGTCTATAACATGGATGCGCTTTCATACTGGTTAATTTCATAAATTCCCACAGAATATCTGATGCTTATTCTCTTTAAGACGCATTGGTGATAAGCTGCAATGAACTAAGGAGTCGGGACGTCAAAGCGAGGTTTGGCCAATCCATGTAGCATTGATTTGTATATTAGCAACTTCCCTTAAATGATCAGATCAGTTATTTAGCAGAATGGCTTTGTAAACAAACCAGTTTTAGAATACGTTGCGTTATGTGCTTGAAAGCGATCAGCTATACCTCGCCAAAAAGCTAATAGGATGCAGGAGATTTTCGCCTAATTCATCTCGCAAAGACAAAGACATTCGGCCAAAAACAACTTATAAGATGGCGTGGCCTAAAGGAGTTAGGCATGTTTGGTTCCAAGATTTCCGCCTTGTTTTTAAGACGGCAGCTTTTTAGGCAGTATGATATTTGAACATAAACAGACAGTAGATTGAGCAAGAAGGTAGAAGAAAGTATACGAGCTAAACTGGGTCTAGCTTTCTTAAAATATATCTAATAAAAAATGTTTGCTTCATCGCTTAAGCCAGGATGCTAATTTAACTTTTTGATATGTTGCTTTTCTAATATTTAGTTATTTACGATCCGAATATCGTTCTTCAAAATAACTAGATTGGCAATCAATTTAAAAATGCGTCATCTATTTTCTCTTTTTAGAACAGTTTTTTCCGTGTGTTCTTTAATTCTTATACAATCGGCTAAAATAGACAAACTCAAAAAGTACATCTACTGTGCCTATCATGGCGGCAATAGACACTAGGCCATTGGAGTTCCCATTATGAAAGGCACTTACAATTCAAAATAGCACTATTCACCGTGTGTTCTCGATAGAGAACATGCCAAAAACAATTTGAAACACAGCACCTTAGTCAAGCGCACGAGTTGCTTATGGCACCTCAATTACAAGAGGCAATAGGGACTGGAAACCATAGTTTTTTGTAAAAACTATTGCTGATATAAGTGTTCATGCGTCCTTTTCATAAGATCTAGGAAATCGTAGTGGATCAGAAGCCTTCATACTTTCTGCAAAACTATTTCATCTGGACCATATCTTTGTTATTTTGGTCACCTCTACACTAAGGTTTTTGATTGAGAAAACAGCCTTTTGTAAGCGAACAAGAGTATAAAAATAGACAATTTTTTTCGCTTAGCATGGCGGTAGGGTTGTACATATTATAAACCGGTCAGTCAGTTATTTGTTTTAAGTGGGCTGTCAGGAGTTTCTAGCTACTTAAAGCTAATTTAGGCCCACTATGCATGCCGCATCCAGGCATGGGACCCCTAGTTTAACGGGAAATTATGGAAAGGATGATCACGATACGAGAAATGTTAAGATCGTGATCATGGTCATGTTAAGATCGTGATCATGGTCATGTTAAGATCGTGATCATGGTCATGTTAAGATCGTGATCATGGTCATGTTAAGATCGTGATCATGTGAAGTGGATGGCAGTACTCATATGCACCATTGCACAATGGTCTTAAAAGAAAAGGAAAGTCCTTTATTCTCTTTCAAGACGACGACTTGGGACAAGGTCGACCTGTCACCCACCATGCCTTAACCATATGTAACAATTTTTAATTGAGTCAATTATTTGATTTAGAAAACTTACTGTTTTCTTTTTGTTCTTAAGAATAATGGAGTTTATCGGGTTCTCATTTGAAAGAGTTCTTACTAGCGGGAGTCCACTGTATCGGAAAGCGCAAAAATGATTGTTTGTTAAGATTTTGGTGGAAATTAATAAATGACCTCCAAGTACAATCTGATTGTAATTTACTGGGTTAATTTCGTGATTAATTTCAATTATTTCCAGTTGAGCTCATTCCCTCAATTAAATCTGAAGTTAAAAACAGGAAACAAGTTGTAAAATTAGATACATCAAATCACATGTTATACTTTGAAAAAAGTTAAGATATCTCTTAAGGTGGTGGATCAGTTTTACAATGGGCATACACGATCTCATAGCTAAAAGACCAACACCCAAATTGCTACCTTCAAACAATCAGAATGAATGAACAAAATAAAATTCTCACTCCCTAAGATTCATGCAGACTTCATACGTGGCTTGTAATTTCACTCATCCTTCTGCAATGTTGAAAATTAAACCCGAAAGTCTTCTCCTCTTGGCTGATCCCATTCCGTAGTTCTCCATTCCGCAGTTTGGTTCCCTGACGTCATTTTCGACTAAGAGGACTGGGCTCCAGGGAAGGGGCACTGGGAAGGGGGCTTAAATAATGATGCTGTTAAAAACTGTTTGTAGCTCCTTCACATAAAAATATGCCCCAAGCTCCTACGCAATATCGACGATTGGAACCAGGATGTCCATTCCGTAGTTCTCCAAAAGAGAGCAGAATTTCTGCTGTCAAGCTACGGAATTTGGGCACTACGGATCCGGGAAATTTTGGATTACGTTATGTACTCGTTCATTGCCGACTTGCTTTGATTGGATCATAGAATTTTGCATCATAGAATGCTTGCAGCATGATTGCAAGAACCACGACGACCATCTTAGACAAGGCAAGGCCCAAAAAATGCAAAATGACTTAAATTTTGCATTACTGTTCGTTTTTCAAATCATCCAGCCAAGGCATGCAGAAGCGTGTACTTCGAAAATGGTGAAAATGTCTGGAAGATAATGGCATATGTACTCTATCTCTTCTATTAGAAAGACGAAACTGATTGTCTGACGCGCTAAACCTCCTGGTCTCTTACATCACGGTCAGCATAATATAAAGATCTTATTGCAACGCGTGGGGGATCACCACATCTTGAATCTGTTCGTAATGTTTATGGGATGAATCGGAAATGGAATTTCCTGATAAATAACTTAACGATAAAACAATTTGAGATACCATTGGAAAATGTGATGATATTGACAGCATTATAAACCTTTGAAAATGACTATACAAGATCGGAGACTTCGATATAAATTTTTTTGCTCCTTTGTAAACGACAACGAAAGGGCGTAACTAACATTATGGAGCATTGATCAGAGAAATTTGTATAAAAAAGCGGGGGTAATGCGACACATTGTTTTGGATTCCAATTTCATGACACTGGCGCAGAGACAGCCGTTTTAATGCACATTATTCTATGGATCTTGTTTTTATCTTAATGTTTTCCATCAGAAAATGTATCTTTGAGGGGGAAATAAATGTACTCTTTAAAAATTGCTGTAAATGTCAGAAAAAATGATTCCATGTTTTAGCAGGATCTTTTGACGTTTCCCAGTCAACTAAAAAGAGGAGTAGCGTGAACCAGGGCCACGTAGCCTGTGTTCCAGAGCACAGGCTAGGGCCACGGAGAGAGAACGTTGGTCCATGGGGGTACATGCTAGTTCATGAAAGTTTACGATAGGCCTATAATGGCTGTCTTGTCCCAATCTATCTGCATTTATTAAAATTTATAACTGTTTCTTTTTGCCCCTAGGTACGTATCTCTTTAATTCAGGTCCAGGGTCAGTTACCCCTTCAGGTAGTACTGGAAAACAGAGAAACAGGCTAGGACCTTTTAGTTACAGTGACGAGGCTCTGATAAGGTCATTGCTCCCTTGCTCTTCCTTAAAAAGTAGCATACACTCTTCAAAATTGGACTTGAGTTCCCAGCTTTTTCATCTTCTTCAAAGATTTGCGTGGTTCTTGCTCCCTAGTTCCCGTATCTTTTATAGTCTTGCTTCCACTTCCAGCCCCATTTTAAGTCCTGCCCCCTTCCCCTTGCTCCCAAAAACCTCATCAAAGTCTCAGTTATTTGCGTCATTAGTTGCCCTAAAAAAGAAACTGGCTGAAAACCTTCTACAT
Source organism: Aurelia aurita (assembly GCA_004194415.1). Taxonomy (NCBI): domain Eukaryota; kingdom Metazoa; phylum Cnidaria; class Scyphozoa; order Semaeostomeae; family Ulmaridae; genus Aurelia; species Aurelia aurita. Next base: position 3,170,156 of record REGM01000004.1, read on the forward strand.
TTAAACATGAAATCAAAGTTTTAATTAGAAACGTTAATCAAACAAGGCCAAATCTCTGTTGCAAATCTCTTATAAAAACCTTAAAAGCAAGCAAAAAATAACACTTTCTCAATACAGGCAGATGTTGGTTTCGTTTTGAGGGAGTTTTGTGAACAGATAACGTAACTTCTATTGCATTTCTTTGGCAGAATTTAACTCATGAAAGATTAATGTCGTTAGCATAGACAAAAGTAAGTTTAAGGGTCGCCTTTGCTTCTTCAATAAAGGGATCCTTGTTCCCATTTTCCCAGTCATCTTTGCAAGAAATCCTAGGACCCTTCCTATGCTCCTCCTCCATGGATCGTTGTATGTCTTTACAGTCATAATACAGGTAGGTGACGGCGGGGGGGGGGGGGGGAGGGTTCAAAAACCCAATTGAAAAACCCAAAAAAAAACA
>REGM01000004.1:3171086-3188371 GCA_004194415.1 Aurelia aurita
AAACTAATTGCTACATAGTATACAAAAACCAGAGGTATTATACCATTTTTTTATACCACATTGCAACATTTCAACATTTTTGATGAGAAAAACTCAGCTTAGCTCTCACCTTGTCAAATTTTCTCAAAGTAACCCCCAAAAATATACTAGTATCACACAAAATAGCGTACCCAAAGGTATACTAGACAACGTTTCCCAAACCCAAAAAGTGTCTGAGCCCCCGTCAACTACCAATAGGGAGTCCCCTTTGGGGTTCCGTCGCTCCAATACGCTCTCTCCGTACGTGTATACCCCTGTAAAATTGTTCTTGTAAGTGGTTTTTGGGAACATAAGCTTTACAACACTACTTTAGGTGTCACATGGGCCCTGTAGCCTGTCCGCAGCCTCGACACTCCTGATGGAAAACGTTTTGCAAGGCAGCAAGGCAGGCTTCGTCTTTGCAAGAAGGCATTTCTTTCTCGCATTACAAATTTCGACACCGTGAGGGAGCATCACCCTAGCCCCCGGTTTTATTGCACAAATGCCTTCATTGGCTTGATTTATGAAGACAAAGAACATTGATTGAAGAAGTTTGTAGCTTGGGCAAGGCAAGTTTGTGCATCGAAGCCTGCCTCAGAGCTATAACGACAGATCCTGACAGAGTAGCAGGAATACGAGAACGTCGCGTCGCACTATTAGACAGTTTGAACAATCTTGACGAGGCTTAGAAGATGCACTGAAAAGTGTAGAACTAGCAGCTGATACAGAGATTCATTAAAGTCTGGTAAGAAGATGTTTCATCTGTATTTGAATATTTGAATCATACAAACTTTTGTTCAAGTCATTCAGCGATATATATTGGAGTCTATGTCATTTGCAAAGCTCTGCACTATTACTTATCAAGAATATATTCGTATTACTACTAGCCTTTTTTTGCTTTTATTTTGTGATTAAACTGCAATACTGCAGTTAGCTAGCACCCTGGAGAACCTGGAGATCGAAAAGGAAATATTACGAACCCTTGAAGAGAGTGTTTCTCGGGATTTGCCTCATTGCTTTCGCGGAGGGAGATTGTATTTGGATTGTATAGTTTTACTGCAAAGAATGAAAGCCGGGAATGAAAGTAATCATGTAATAATCCGATGCTACGATTCTTCTGTTCCAAAAAGGGAGGCTAAGTTTAGCAAAGATAGCAAAATTCTATGAATTCTTCTAGAAAGCTTTCCCCGATGCTACTCCGCGGAACAAGGAACTGCGGAATGGGAGCGGTCACCCGAAACTTCTCAATATGGACTTTGGACGAGTCAGTGCCAAGTCTAGGTTTTAAGCGATAACTCCTGACCATTCCAGAGCCATTCCAATGCTTGACTTTCCCCAAACTCTCTTTCATAGAAGTCGACGGATGGCGCCTAGAAAAGGCTGCGAAAGCCAGGAAAGATCTAGCATAACGTTTTTATTATCAAGAGATTTGGAAAACGATATAATAACATTTTTGAAGATTTACTTATTTGCCTTGTGTATTGGATACAAGTTTCTTCTTAATCTAAAGGTCTCAAGAGTATATGTATAAAAATCAAACAGTAAGAAGATAGTTTGATGAAACCTAAAATGAAATGTGCCGGGTACTTTAAAACGAAGATTCTCTTGTTGAGGGTAAAAAATTATAAGGTCGGGTGTTGTGAGGATTAACTTGATAATGATTTCATAGTTTAGACCAGTCACAATTGCTGTGTGTGCAAATATATTCAAAATTACGTAAAAGATCCTTCTTTCAGGTTTTCAATATTTGTTGTTGATCATAATCACAAACTAATTTCCGCTAGCATGATGAGCAATAAATGCAGCATTCAAATTATTTCCTTTGCAGCTTTTTATTCGAAAACTTTTCTTGTTCTTCAGTTTGCTGGAAGTTAGGTAATGTTAGAAAGTAATATTCTTTTGCAAAAAATTAGGGAAGAGGAGGAAAGGAAACCTCTCTTGCTTCCTTTCTTCCCCTCCCCAAAATTACGGACTACGGAATGGTCCGTTCTCGCTACAACAGAATCATGATCGTGGCGAGACATTTTCCGGAACAGGAATGGAGCCAGGAATCGCTTGAAAATGGAGCTAAATTCTTTGCAAGGCGAGGCAGGGGATGAATTTTGCCCCAACACACAAACAAGGATTTTCCCGCATCTATGGAGATGCTGTAAGGTTAAAAAACGTTTGAGCTTTTCCAAATCTTCATGGAAATAAGCCCAGAGAAGAAGAACTGTTTGCAGTCATCAAAAGGTATTGAAAAAGAGATTGCCTGGATGCCGCATTATTGAGAAATATGCAGCGGAAATTAATTGTAGGTTAACTTTAGGGATAGCATTGAGCATCAAATGAATAAATAATTTTTGACAAATCTCAACCATGGAAATTTGCAAGTCCAAATTAGAAAGTTATACGTACTTGATGAAACCAATTCCTCAATAACAGTGTTATCATCATTTGAGAAGTTTTGTAGTACAACTACTGGTTGAGTAAAAGCCCTTCTCGCTTTAAGGCTTTTAAATGTGAGGCTATAAATATTTTATTGGGGTTTTTGTCCGTTTTCTGAAGTTTCTTCAAGAGCGTTTGTTTAGAAAATCGCTCATAATTCCCCAATGAAGGTCCGACTTTGAGAGGTAAACTCACCAATATATTGAAGATAGTGGCATTTCAAGGATGCAGTTACGCTTGATTCTAGCTCTATGATACCTTGGGCATCAGAGCCAAAAGAATTAAGAGACAAAGAAAGGGACGAAAGTGCGATATTTCATCTCGTACTCTGTGTTTCGTAATATTTTGGCTCTGGTAACTAGGGTAGCTCTACGAAGACGAAGGCACATCCTTTAAACAGACATTTTTATAAACTACAATAGTCTCTTTGGCAAAAGTTAATTAAAAACCAATAAAATGCTCTTGCTCGACTTCTGAAAATTTCTTGAATCTCAGAAATCTCATCTTTTTTGCAGGTTGACGTCAAGCAAAATAATCAGGTTGACAGCTGTCGAATATTGCAAGTCAAAACAACAACAAACCGACAATAGTTAAGATTTCTTACCTAAAAATACATTTCAGCTGATTGTTATTCGGGAATCAACTCCAAAGTTTAATGGAATAAGACATAGATTGAATAAGCTATAGGATAGTCAGATGGTCGATATTATGAGATTGTGAATTTCAACGTGCTGGGTAGTTCAGTGGACAGACGCAAAGAAGGAGCTATTTGGAGTTTAATTTGGCAGATATACGAGATCAAAGTGTGGGTGAAAATTTAACGGAAGTGAAATAATCCATTGAAAAATTAGGTAATTTCGCCGTGCAAAATTGTGACTTTTGAGTAGGAAGATAGATTGTCTGGTAGCGTGGGATTGCAACAAATTTAGATTTTGTTGAGAAGGTTGCTTCAGGATCAGACATTAGGAATTTCAAGATCATAAAACATCGACACCAAAGGCAGGGCGTCGACTCCCAACAACATAAGTGAGCTAATTCCCATCATTTCAAATGCAGAAATTTTACGACTGTGGAGCATTAACTCCAAGGATACTGAGGTGATTACAATCGTTAACCGTGTACTCATCATCAGCTATCGGGAAAATTTGTTTGCGTTCGTCGCAAAGCAGATATCTTGGTATATGGAACGCTAACGAACAGAAACATCTTTACGAAGTTGTGGAGGTACGAAAAGACTTGTCAAGAAATTTTAACTTTTGAGGAAAGGGAAAATTCTAGAAGTAGCAATCTCTGAGAAGACGACATCGCAAATGCTGGATATTTATGGAACAACTAAAAGCAGACTTTCATCGTCTCAAGACGGATCAGATTAAATCAGAGTTAAAATAGGAGAATTTACTTTTTTTGTCGAATCCATCTTCGTTTCTTTGTTGCAACGCTCAAACTTTCTGGGCGTCCAAAAAATCCTTTGGAAAGAACAAAGCGAAAAATGGATATTAAAGCGTGAACATTTGCTGCACAGTTAAAAACTACGATATATAATTGACTGTGTTGCACATTAAAAGATCAAGATTTGCGTATTCAAGGTCGCAGTTCCAAGACTAAGTCCTTTAAATTCTCGAATTCTGGTTCAGGAATATCAGTTGTTGAGCACAGGATCACAGAGAGTATAGTATGCAAGGTGCACAGAAATCACAAAAGAAGAATATTGTATCATTAACGTAAACAAGAATATATTGAAGATCATAAACCTAATGACTATTGTGATACTTTGACCTTTGATGCGAGAGAATAACAAACCGTGGAACAAGATTTATGCTAGGGCGTTTGTTATTTATTGGCACTTTTAAACACGAGATTGTTGTATAAACAAGTTGTTACAGCAAACACCCGGCGAAGGAAATTTAAATCGAAGATTTTCTGCCAAAAATTTGGAGAGAGAACATCAGTTATAAACGCGTTCAACGTTTCAGAAGTCTGAATTGTGCAGATGGTGATTGTGTGAGCAGCAGACTTAACGTTTGGACAACAATTTTCAGAAGATTATTGCTGACGAAAGTTTGTTCTTTGAAGTTCTAGCATTGATCATAATTGTGTAATTATTAGGAGACAGATCGAAAAATTGAGTGCTTCTAGAGTACTGGAACACTGACTTGCAAAAGCTGTTGGTTGCAGAAGACTCGTAAGATTTTGTTGGGAAATTGTCACTGGAAAATCGTAATTCTGAACATTAATTAGAACATTGACTTGCAGAAGCTGTTGCCGAGGACTCGTTAAAGTCGCTAGAAAATTGTACACAGAGATCAAGAGATTGAGAAATGGACGGTTTCTAGAGTTGCTGGAAAATTGTCACAGGAAAATCGTAATTTTGAACATTAGAACATTGACTTACAGAAGCTGTTGCCGAGGACTCGTTAAAGTCGCTAGAAAATTGTACACAGAGATCAACATTGATGTTTCTTATCTAGCAACTTACGATACGCTTGGAGATTGAATTTTGTGGTAATTATTCAACGCCTGCTTGCAAAATATAGTAGATTAGGGCAGATAAACAAACGGAAAAATTCCTGGTAAACAATACAACTTCAATTTTCAGAGCCTGCCTCTGATAAGACTTATCGAAAAGACAAAACAGAGTTCTATTATTAGAAACACGGTTCAGCATTCTGAGTTTAGTATATCGATAAAAAAAGGAACTTGGCTAGAAAAGATAATTCCTAATTCGCATTAGCATATTTGATAGAAGGCCCAAACAAGAGTTATTTGGTGTGATAACTAATTTGGAGGAGACTGGGACAGATTACACTGATAAAGAATTGCCTATAAAGTTTACAATCGAGATTAAATCAGTCTTTACTTGTTCGAAGTGACGCACTGCGCAGTACATACATACATGCATATAACGAGTCAATGTTGTTGTTGTAAATAATAGGTAAGACGCTTTTGGTGGCAGTATCAAGGTCAGGCCGTCATCGAGTTCATCAAAACTTACGTTTAGTTTATCTTACTTTGACTGAGTATTTACAAAGATTGATCAACTCAAGCACAGCTTTTGAGAAACAGAGGAGAAGACATCACAAACTGATTTTTAAAACATTGAATAATCGTAAATAAATAGGCAGCGAAGAAGGAGAATCAGGAAGGAAAGCCCGGTACAACAAGAAATTAATCGATTGCTGTGTAAATAAAGATAGAGCGCCGCAAAGATACGACCCGGATACCACTAAAACGAATNGAACAAACAAAGAGCTAGACGAGCCAATATCATTATTTGAATAACCATGGAATAACAGATTTCACAAGATCTTTGTGAAACTGGGACAACAAAAGTGAGTCCATCACACAACCCATAACTACCCCTCGTTATGGTCTGTGACGCAGGCTAAGGTAGACCTATATGCAATGCAATATTCAAAACGTTTATCTTAGTTGCCCCTGGGCAGAGCATTCGGTAGAAAAAGTATACGAGTGCATTGAGTCAGAAATTTCCAGGGATATTACAGCGCTAGTCGCCCCTTTAATCCATTTTTAAACCGTGAACAGCAATGCCACGAAAGTTAGTATAATTTCCAAAGAACAAAAACCCCTTTCCTGAGCTCAGAACTAAACCTAGGTGTCGTGACAATCGTTCGTGTAATGCCTGCCCGAAAATGGCACGAGGACCTTTATTGCTAGCGAAGTTAGTTGTCCAACTAGTTTTTGGAACCCTTGGTACAAAAGAGACGTATCGGAATTCTAAGCGTTATAATCTGTCACTGAGCTTGTTCACCTATGCTTTTTTCACGCAAGAAATTGCTCCTCGATAACCAAGACAATAACTTCTTAAACCTTTCGAAAGCTCAGCAGGAAAAAATGAAAGAATTCTCTCGTGAAGATCGAACAATCGAATGTTTAGATTCTGCAACTTAGGCCCCGGCCCCACTGTGGTCAATTGATATATCGATATGACTGCGAACTCCTGGCAGGATTAATGAGTTGTTTCTTTGCTGTAATCGTTTATGTCCTTATCCAAAGTATTGTTTCATTGTATTATAAATCAAGCCCAATATAATCTTAGCACAGCTGACAACACTGTTTCACTGTTAATGTTAACCTCGTTATTAGTCTGGAGAAACTGCGAAAATTATAGCTTTGGATCAAAGGGTCTGTTTCAACCAGCATGCACAGCGCGTGTCATCTCTTCGTTGGCATTTTTGTCGTCATTTCCATGGGCCATGAAAATTCCGACAACAAAGAGATGACACATGCAAAGCATGCTGGTTGAAACAGACCCGTTAAGGTTCTTCAACTAAGTGGTTAGGAGATCCTACTTGTTCTGGAAGGAGAAGAGAGAGCAAATTTATGCAAAGTAAGATTTCATATAAAAAATTTAATTTAACTACCCACGGCTAACCATGATCCTTTGCGGCCCCAAATTAGATTTTTGTATCATATAAAAGTCGTTTCTAGCCTAAATTCTATTTGTTTTGCTTTTCACTCGGCGTGCAAAGGATCATGGTTGGCGATGGGTCTTTAAGAGCAGTAGCTAAACAATAGAATGGAATTTGGTTAACAATAGCCTGTTCCTAAGTTGTGCCCTAAATTGTGGACCTGTCTTAACCGGTTGATGAACAAGTTATAGTTATGGCTAGGTGGATATGCTTCCTGTCATCTCAGAAAATTTTAGACGTTTGAAGCCTCTAGCTTTCAAACTATTTATTAGATTCTTATAAACTGAAAATAGTTCTGTAGCTAGCACGCCATTTTGGATAAAAATATTTAGGTTGTCAAAATCGGCCAAATCGTTCTCAAGTTATGGGCGATTTTGTAAAACTGTTTCATCTCAAAATTCTTCAAAACAGGCCTACAATCCTTGATCAAATTTGGCAGCATTTAGCCCAACAGTTATAAAAATATCAAACTCTATCTGTTTATCTTGTTGCTCAAATATCTTACTGGGTACCTAAAGAGGTTGTTGCATAATTTTGTATACTTGGGACATTTCATATATTTTCTATTATCATTAGGCGGGATTGTTCGCGAAATTTGAGATGAAACAATTCATAAAATCGCCTGTAACGCAAGAACCATACGACCAATTTTAATAAACTAAATTTTGTTATCCAAGTTGGTGTGTTAGCTACAGAAATACTGTCAGTTTATATGAACCTAATGAATAGTTTGAAAAACTACAGACAAGCTTTCAAACGTCTAAACATTTTTATGACTCACCCCCCCCCCCAATATCTGTTTTAAAGATAGTCATTTGTTTTAAAAAATATTCATCTGTGCTCACTATCTGTTCTTGTAAATATTGATTATTGTAGCTGGTATGATATGTACCGGGTGTCCCANCCATTTTGGATAAAAATATTTAGGTTGTCAAAATTGGCCAAATCGTTCTCAAGTTATGGGCGATTTTGTAAAACTGTTTCATCTCAAAATTCTTCAAAACAGGCCTACAATCCTTGATCAAATTTGGCAGCATTTAGCCCAACAGTTATAAAAATATCAAACTCTATCTGTTTATCTTGTTGCTCAAATATCTTACTGGGTACCTAAAGAGGTTGTTGCATAATTTTGTATACTTGGGACATTTCATATATTTTCTATTATCATTAGGCGGGATTGTTCGCGAAATTTGAGATGAAACATTCATAAAATCGCCTGTAATGCAAGAACTATATGACCAATTTTAATAAACTAAATTTTGTTATCGAAGTTGGTGTGTTAGCTACAGAAATATTGTCAGTTTATATGAACCTAATGAATAGTTTGAAAACTACAGACAAGCTTTTAAACGTCTAAACATTTTTATGACTCACCCACCCAATATCTGTTTTAAAGATAGTCATTTGTTTTAAAAAATATTCATCTGTGCTCACTATCTGTTCTTGTAAATATTGATTATTGTAGCTGGTATGATATGTGTTTTATGCAGATGGCGGATAACTTTGATTTTGCTGGTTGGCTGCTAAATTAACATATATAAGAGTTAAGCATTAAATATTAAAAGTAGCACAAATTGTTTATCAAGGCGTTTAACATAAATACATGATCTCAATTTAGTTTTTGTTTGAAAATCTTATTTTGTGGACAGGTACCAAGAAGATTTGTTCATGCCGTTTTTAGCTGATCGCTACACAGGAGGCCCAGGCGGTTGACTTGACAATAATGATTTTAAAATTTGAAGTGATTAATATTAATTGCAATACCTTTGCGCCTTATTTTTTTCACCTCCCTACGTCTGTGTTGTGTCTCCTTTTACTGATTTCTGTTGTACAGAATTGTTCGAATGCGAGAGTTCGAAGTGAAAGTTGAATCACTAATGTTATATAAATTACTTTTTATACAACAGAAAAGTACTTTATGAAAGTACTTTTATATAACATTAGTGGTTCAACTTTCACTTCGAATTCTCGCATTCGAACAATTCTGTACAGCAGGAGTCAATAAAAGGAGACAACACAGACGTGGAGAGGGGAAAAATAAGGCACAAAGGTATTGCAATTAATTTTTTCAACATTTTAAACTCGTTATTGTCAAGTCAACCACCTGAGCCTCCTGTGATCGCTAGTGAAAATGAAAAGTAACGAAGATTCTACAAACCAATGAATTTCTCATTTTGTAGAAATGAAACCACTCAAATTTATCATTAATACCAGGAGAATAAAAACTGTCACTGTCCTTGATTTAGCAGCCAAGCAGTTAACAGTTTGATCGCCATTGCAGACTGTCATTTACAGCAAACTCTCTGTCCTTTAAAAGCCCGTAAAATTTTATAAAGTATTTGTTCGACTTGGAAGTACGTACTCTCACTGAAAGCGTTGTGTTTCATACCTTATATCTAAAAAAATTTCAACGTGTAACAGCGGCCTAAGTACCGAGATGCAAGTTAGACTATCGCAAGTGCGAAAAATAAAATTTCGAAATTCATCGCTCTTGACTGTTGTACTACACGTATTTTTTTAAAAGAAACTAAGAACTTGAGCCAGTACTGAAAGTTTCTTAAAATTATCAGATTTTTAGTACTCAGAGTTTCTTACGAGTTTCTTACAAGATCCATAACAATAATCTGCATGTCTACTTCTTGTGGCCTCGTGAACATTTCAAGACGAAGTTTTTGAAGCCATTAGACATTACTCAAATACCTTCCGAGTAATACGATACAGGAAAAGATGAAAATAAAGTAAAAATATGCAAAGGATTTCTTTTATTAAAGAGCCATTGTCACCCATGGTTCTTTGCGGGCACACTGCAATTTCAGACTGTCTGAAAATCAAATTTGTCCAAGCGGAAATATGGATCCACACTGCAGTGGTTGAACTGATAGAAAAGTTTGACTTTAGTTGACTTTTCTATCAGTTCAACCACTGCACTGAAGATCCATATTTCCGCTTAGGCCAATACCTTCCGAGTAATATGATACAGGAAAAAATGAAAATAAAGTAAAAATATGCAAAGGATTTCCTTTATTAAAGAGCCTTTGTCACCCATGGCTCTTTGCGGGCACACTGCAATTTCAGACTGTCAGAAAATCAAATTTGTCCAAGCGGAAATATAGATCCACACTGCAGTGGTTGAACTGATAGAAAAGTTTTACTTTAGTTGACTTTTCTATCAGTTCAACCACTGCACTGTGGATCCATATTTCCGCTTAGGCCAAATTTGATTTTCAGACAGTCTGAAATTGCAGCGTGCCCGCAAAGGACCCTGGGTAATAATGGCTCTTTAATTTTTTGGCGATCTGGGAGTTGAGTTTCTCAAGAAAAAAAATACGTGTACCATAAGTCAAACGCTGGGACATTTTGAATGGAATGGACGTTAGCGGTGTTATCAATTCCAACTTCTAAGAAATAAATCGCTCAATTTTTGCAGGCCACAGCATCAAAAATTAGACAGACAGTTGATTAGCAATAGCCTGTGTCCCTAAGTTGTGTCTAAAAATTATACACACGTTGTCTTATACAGGCAAATATTTTGAAGTCCTTCCCGCTATCAATCCGCTGTTTTAAAAATAATATTATATGCTCACTATCTGTTATTGTAAATATCCATTATTGTAGCTTTTATGATATGTCTTTCGTGCATTTTGCTGATTGGCTGCTAAACTAAGGTATATAAGAGTCACGCATTAAATATTAAAAATAGTACAAATTGTTTATAAAGGCGTTGACAAAATACATTATAAGGTCTTAGTTTGTTTTAATATCTTATAGACAGGTGTTCGAGGCGAGAGGTAATTTCTGACTTTTTTAGAGGTTATTTCTTGCAAATGTAAGTCAGCCACACAATGAAAGCTTCTGGCAGAACACCGGGTGCACCAAAATTAAATTAACATTTTTGAGAGCAATTTGCAAACGGGAATTTTCTATTTCTTATCATTTCCAAACTACGTTAAACTTATAACTGCAGCTTGACTGTTCATTCAAGCCAAGTTTGCAAAAAGCGATCTTTAAAGTCATCTGAATTATTAGTATTGAGAAAAAGTGAACTACTTTCACCATGAGCGATAGGACACCAAGTATGCATCAGTGCAAAGTGTTTATCAGTAATGAGCCACCTTAACCTATTGTTTATGTGTTTTGGACATATTTTAGTTAACAGTGAGCCACCTTATCGCTGGTCCACGAATTCAAATTTTTTTTAGTACGCGGTGTTTTCTTCTCGAAGATGCACTGTCTAGGGAGTACTCTGTGAAAACAATTGCTTTTAATAATATCTAATATTGCTAGCATTTTATAGCCTCTTAGAAAGTGTATTGAGACATTGCAACGAAGCAGTCTCTTGCCAGAACCTATACAAACTGCATCTGCTAGGAGGAAAACATCGGTCGCAATCAAGAAGTTCACTTTTGCTTGCTAAGGAAGTCACATGTTTTGAAAACATAACGGTTGGATTAATGAATCTGCTACTTTCTAAGTTTGATTAAGTCTTTAAACAGTTTGGAAATGCAGAGACATTGAACATTGAAACATGCTACAAGACCTTCTTTCCAATAGGCAATTAAAAATGCGAAGTTCAATTTGGTGGACCCAGTGTACTGTAAAAATGAAATGATTCATCACTACCTAATAACCTTAGTTAAGAAGCATTATGTTGAGAGCACATACTCAAAATCTTTCGAAGAAGAGTAAACTATAGCGTAATTCTTAAAACTTTACTATTTATTTACTTACAGCATGAAATTTCTGCTCCCTTTTACCCTCTGTGGAAAAGCTAACTATTTTTACTGAGTTAGAAAGGAAAACGTCGGTGTGTTACTGTTACTTTATATCGTTTAAATTATAATATAAAAGAGCTGTATTCTGAAATTGATTTATCATACTAAATTCTCATTTACATTTAACAACTTCTGAATCAAATTTCCCCAAGTTTGAATACACGTTTATTTAGTAAACATAATCTGCCACTGTCAACAACGTTCTGCTGTGCTTCGAGGCATTGTTCAGCTTTTTCCCTACTCCTTGGTTATTTCATTTTGACTGAAAACATTTCCCACAGTGAAAATGTCAGTGAAAACAAATGTCTCATTGACACATACGACACTGTACATTTTGGATCGCGGAGTTGTCCTTTGCTCTAGTTTCTCCGGGGTTTCTCCCTTTTAATCCAATGTAGCCCTTTTAGGTTCTATATCTGCAATGCCATTATAACTTTTGATGCTCTGGGTTCAGTGTTCGCAGTTCTATGTTCAGTTTGGCTTAACTCTATGAATTTCACTGTTCGTTTTTCAGTTCTTTTGGTGTGCAGTTTTCACTCCTCGATGATCGGTATCAGAGCTTCGTATTAAAATTTGCTGCTGGAATTGCAAACTTTTCCATTTGATTTTGTTATTTTTACACTTTGATGTTGATGGCTCGGTGTCCACTATCGACCTTGATGCTTCAAATTAGTAATTTGATGTTCGATGTTTGCATTCCAATGTTCAGCCTGCCTGTTTGCTTCATGTCTAAATGTTTACACTTCGACGTTCAGTTATGACGTAGCTGTTCGAAAACCAGTGTTCAGAAATCGCTTTTTGAGGTTTGCTGCTTGATGTTCTCAGTTCTGGACCGACTTGACGACCACAACTAGCTCTCCTTAGAGACACTGACGAAAATATCTCTGGTGGACGCGCTAGAAAAACATGCGGCCTTACAAAGTGTTTACGTAAAGCGCTTACCTTGCATGTAGTACTACCTGGATACGTTGACAAGTTCTGGTAATGAAACAGGCCTCCATTGTCCTTGGTTGTTCATAAAGATCACATTGCGGTCTAGATAAATCGTTGACTTGCCAAATGAGTAAATTGCTTTCCCGTCGAATCTCTTGTTTGGTATTGGCACAAACAGGAGACTGTTTTCTTCGGCCTGCATATAAAAATAAAACAGAGAATTAACGCCAAATTTGATGAGCAAATTGCCCCTAACGGACAAAAATCCTTTAATCTGGTACTGAGTGAGTCAAAACGATTGCACAATGAAATTAGTTTTCAAGCATGTGTGGGCCTTATCAAGATATTTCATATTTTTTACATAATACAAAGATTTCTCAGGTTCAAGGTTGCGCTCATTACTTATGCCTAGGGTTGGCATCAAAATCGATAGGTTGGTAATCCATTTTTCAGCTCGGTAAAGGTCGGATACGAGTAACTATACCTGTAGTAAAGGTACAAAGGCATGAGAATTTTCACAAAACTTCAAGCATTACTATACCTAATTATAAGTAATGTTCGATATGTCGTAAACTTTCATGTCTTTGTACACATGGACTTTTATTAAGAAATTTTGTGTTGCTTCATGGGCATAGTGATGGATGACTTTTGCTCTCCAGCTTTAAACGTGTTTGCCGTTGCTTCAAAACAACTAACTTCCACAGAGATGTGATACCTGTTAGTTCACTCAATCATCGATTCAATTACATGGGCCTAAACATACACTCGTAGTTTGCTCTCGGTTGCCAAGAAATGTTTTGGGCAGGTTTGAGTAGGATCTTCATAACAATCCAATTTCTACACAAAGTCTCTCTTAAGTAAAACTGGAGGAATATTATTTCGCTTCCTGTCACAGAAGAAATAGGATTTTGAGATTTACTGGATAATCAAAATAAAATTAACTATCATGGTGATCTTGGGACCAGTTAACCTCCTTTAACCAATTTTGAATATAATCAAAAACAAATTAAAACGGTTTTATACGATGTTACCACTTTGGAGGAAACAAAATTAAGATCATCTTCATTATTAGGCTTATGAAAACCTATGAAAACGTACCGCATTTTCAATAAGATCTTTGAAATTGGCAGGGACTCCTGTTGAAGTTGAAACCTGAAGACAGAAGAATTATTTGAATCAGTTTAAAAAATTTCATCGTTTAATTTGATTGAGACCTATTTTTGTCAAATTATTCTCTGATTTTGATCAAATCGTATCACCAAATACGATTTGAAAAAAAGTGAACTGAAAGCGATAAAACAAACAGAAGCCGAAAGAGGAAACGTCGCTACTCTCTTTAAAGGGGAAGTTCCGTCAAAACTCAGATTTCCCATTTGGCTTTTTTTAGAGTTAGAATAATGTTTTGAAAGCAAATGCCCAAACAACGACTAACAGTCTTATTTAAACTTAGAATGGGCTAATTTTTGGCAACGTGAAAGAAATCCACTTTGCTACGATACGGATTGCTATTCTACTGGGAAATAATTTGAGGTATTAGGAAACTCAAGTCATCCGTTTTTGTAAAAGCGGAAACTTTGAATCTTCTTTCCTATCATCTTATTAGCATAAACTAACATGTGGTTTTGAATCGACAATAATTCCTGTCTTTGCAAAAACTTTTCAAGCAGATCAAATGTCTCCGGTTCCATTTGAATTAAGATGATATTCGTACTTTACAAGGCTTTTGGTCTCCTAATTTGCAGAAATTTGATCAAATCCAAAAATTACGTCTATTGGAAAAATAAGATAACAAAATTCGGACACCCCATAATGTCAACTTGTGTGTGTTCCAAATAAATCCTGATTTTCCTCAAACGTTTTATTCAACATCCTTAGAGACTGTGAATACAATATTGTTACATTTGTCAATACACCTTATTATATTACTAAGTCAGGTTTCTATGATTTTTCCAGTATATTCTGTGTCTCCAAATACTTAGAGGATTTTATCACACAGAGAAAATTCTTTTAGCTTGGATTAAAATTGTTCAACGTCCATTCCTTGTGTTCTGAAATTCTGACAGGGTTTTAGATTGCCTTTAAATTTAACCACACAATTTGATTTTCATATTCCAATTTTCTCCATGAGTTCAACTCGGCACTTAATCTTCTTCGGTTTGAATTTTGCTAACATGAACTCGAATATAGGCCGTCCTTTTACAAATTTTCGGAGATCACTGACGACATTCAGAACATAGGATTTAAAAGAAAAGGAATAGGTAGTTTCATTTTAATGTCAAAACCATGAATTTTATTTCATAGCGAAAACATTCACATTGTTGGTGATAGGAATTTGAACAAAATGAACGCACTCTTCCTTCAACTTACCTTTTCCGCAGATGCAGACTCGGCGTATTTCCTAAATAAAAAAAAAACGAGAGAGAAGTTGTTACCCAAAAAAAAATCGCATGCTTATAAAACTCAAGGAAAGGTAAATATTGAACCCTTCAACCGCTGGAGCTGGAGGAAGGACCATTGATACAAATGACTGATCATATATTTTCAGGAGGTCACCTTAAGCAAGATTTTGATTAATTGATTCGGCTTACGGTACCCCAGTAAATGATGCTTTGCATTAAATAAAGGTCAGACGTTAGACGCACCGAATATGAGGAAAGGGTTAAACATTCCAACAACATAAACTGAGATTATCACTCAACTCCCAGAAACGATAATGCAATATTCCACTCAAGTGTTTATGAGCATCAAAGATCTTTATAAAGATATATATTTGAAGTTCTAATTTTTACTCGATACTTTAGAAACTCACAAGATAAGCCAAATAGGTCTCCTCAAAATTGACTAAAAATCATAGCACATGTGATTTTTCATAACTAATTTATTAGAAACTCCATACGTTAGAAGCAAATTTCTTATCTCTGGCTCTATCGTCTACTCTTAAGTTGCAAGCTGCACATCTGTTCGATTCTTTCATTTTTCATGACATGTCTCCCGTCTATTTCATTTATTCTTGCCCCCTTCCCTTTTCCTCTTTTCCTCCTGTCTTTTCTTTTCTCCCCTTTTAGCTCTATTCAAGTCCTCATGAACTCAAAGTGATAGTCTGATATTTTACGATAAAACAGGCCGAATAGATTCCCCTGTTTAGAAATAGAGGCACCTTAGAAACAAAAGTTCTGACACCTTTACACACGAATTTTTTCAAAAAATTACGGCACAATTCGTCACAGTTTTCCAAATGACAGACTTGCTAATACAGCAAAACCAATGCGAAAAGAATAAAACTAAGCGTGGTTTCATTTTGTTGGCTATCTTTCTTTCAAGCCATCAATTCATGTTTTCAATATTCTTTGTAACATCTAAGATTTCAGAGAACCAAAGATTTTCGGTAGACCTATATAAATTGAAAGTGTTGGTCTTGCTGAAAAATAAATAGAACTTACCTCCTTTCTGTACTTGTTAAATAGGCAATATTTTCCTTTGCACCGGGTTGCAGAGTGCCAGACACGGCTTGGTTCATCAATGCCAATGCTCTGTTAAAAATTTCTGAAACAAAAACGAGTCGAAATCAGGGTAAGGTCTGGCTGTAAGTTGGGGTCAAACCACATTTAGCATTTTAAATGAGCATCAAAGGATACGTATTACTTGCAAGTAGATACATGAAAACTAAAAGGTGATTTCGTAAAATCTAGCTAGTGACAAGAAGCCCTTAAAATGTATTTATTGTTTAACTAATTCATCATAGCTCTGATAAATATTTGCAGAACCTGTTTGTATTGAAGTAAAGTATCTATAAATTCCCTGCATCACAGCTATTTTCAACACTGTTGGCTAGGTTTTCAAAACTTCTCTCAAAGCTTCTTGGAGACGACTTACCTTTGACTGTAGAATGAGATAGAAGGTCGTCCAAGAACATAGATTTCCAGCCAAGATACCTAACAGGAAGAAATGAACATTTAGCAAGTATATACACATTTCCTTACCGTGGTTCATCTCTCCTCAAAATGATCCTATGAAGGTTGGGGGTTGATGCAATGCAGCTTGAGGCATGCCATGCATGGCCTATCTTTCCTTTAACCTTTTAGCTTCTTTAAAGGCATTGAGTCATGTTAAATAGACTGCGTATACCCAATTTGCAAAAATTGCTGACTCATGATGATAGCTTACGCCAATCTGATTGGCTGTTATGCAAACTGCACACATGATATTGTAACCTAGTAATGGCTTAGCTTTCACATAGCTGATCACATGGCTTAGCTGATCACATGAAAACAGACTGATCACATGAAAGCAGACAGACCCCCAGCGGAGAATCGCTATTTAACATGACTCAATGCCTTTAATGCAACAGTAGTTTCAGCTTTGTTTCTCATTTTACTTTGGAACCTCAATTTGAAACACTTTAAAGTGACCAAGTGCAAACATTTTTGCTGTTTCTGCAACCAATCATGCGCTTGATGAGTCACTAATATATTGATGAACAAAAACAGAAGAGAAGTAATTGAATGATAAAAAGGAAATAATTGAGTTAAAGCTTACCACTTGGTAATTTCATCATAATTTGGGTCATTGCAAAGCCATTGCTTTAAAACTTGCAGCCACTTCGGAAAGAATTGTTTCTCCAATATACTCACAATGTGTTGTGGGGATAATAAATCTTTCCAAATCATCACCCACTGGAATGGTTCTAAAAATGAAAAGGAAAATT